>ML293148.1:0-23191 GCA_005239495.1 Nicotiana undulata
CTGGCCCAGCTGCGATCGCATAGTACAAGCAGCTGGGCAGTGCATTTTAATACGGGACCCAGCCTATTTTTCCTCCATTTTCACCTTCCTCGTCAAGGTTTTGGGAGCATTTCAAGAAGGTGTTCCACCATTGTCATCAAGGTAATTTAATTCCTTAGTTTTCATGATTTTAACATCAATTCCTAATGAAATTCCCTTCTAATTATCCCAAAAATTCATAAAAATTGATAGAAATTTGGGGATTTTGGGAAATTATGAATTACTCATTTACCATGAATTCTAGCAAGGACTTGCATAATTATGATCGTTAGACTCCTGGTAATTGATTCCTTCAAGAATTTTCGAAATCCGAACGTGTGGGCCCTGGGTCAAAATTCCAAAAACTTTCAAGAATGCTTAATTTTAGGATTTCTTGTTAATTCTCCTTCTTGGAACTGAAATTGAATCAATTATACCATGTTTGGCTAGTTATGAGCCGTCGAGGGTAGATTTCGGAGATTCGGGGGCATCCTTGATCCGAGGGGTGATATCGTCACGAGGTGAGTCTCCTTTCCAACCTTGTAAGAGGGAATTATCCCCCTAGGTAACTTTAAATGCTATGTGTACTTGTTTGGGGGCTACGTACGCACCAAGTGACGAGAGTCCGTACGTAGTGGCTATTATTGCTTTTTCCGGGTAGTTAGGCCATAATATGTTCATTGTTTTCCCCTGTCATAATGTAAATATGCCCTGTGCTTCTGTTGTGATTGGTGATGTTTCATCTAAAGGATAGTGGTACTTGACTCGTTTCCATTGTTAATGTTTTACACTATGGGATCGGGCCGTACACCACAGTGGAGTGATGAGAGTGATTACACTATGGGATCGGGCCGTACGCCACGGCGGAGTGATGAGAGTGATTACACTATGGGATCGGGCCGTACGCCACGTCAGAGTGATGAGAGTCATTACACTATGGGATCGGGCCGTACGCCACGGCGGAGTGATGAGAGTGATTACACTATGGGATCGGGCCGTACGCCACGGCGGAGTGATGAGAGTGATTACACTATGGGATCGGGCTGTACGCCACGGCGGATGCAGGACTTGCTTGATTTCAACCGTATTTGGATACCTCATATTGATGCATTTCGATGTTTATTTGTCTTACATGCCTACTGTTTTCCTTATATCCTGTCTATTATTATCACTGTTGGACCTTAGTGAGTATCGAGTCGACCTCTCGTCACTACTTCTTCGAGATTAGACGGGATACTCACTGGGTACATATTTATTTATGTACTCATGCCGCACTTTCTTTTCTTTTCTGTACTTGACTGTACAGGTCCGGAGGCTGGTACGTTTGATTATCACGCTGATGATAGATATTGATAGTGTGGTCATACTTCACGGTGAGCTGCTTTCCCGGCGACATCCTAGCAACACCCTGAAGTTCTTTTGTTATATTCTCTGTCCATTTCATTCAGACTGAGACTCTGTATATATTGTAGTCATTGTATATTCAGTAGTTGCCCGTGACACTAGTTCCTGGCACACACGCAGTTTGTATTTTGGGTTTGGGCTGTGTATCTATATATGTGCTTCGGTTTGGTCCTGTGCCTTCATATATTCATGATTTTAAGGTCGTATTATGCTAGCATTATGTTAATTGTTTAAAATTGGTAATTTCCGACATGTTTAGATCAGACGAGCAAGAGGATATCATCTAGTGTTTCTATATTGGCTTGAGTAACCCTTGGAGGCATTCAATGGAAAATAATATTCATCCATCAGGGAAAAAAGGGACAATGAAATAACTTCGTCCAAAAAATAGAAATCCACCCTTGAAAATCGTTGTTGGGCGCCATCGCGACATGAATTAGGATTTGGGTCGTGACACAATAGTTTATTTTGATTAGGAGTATAAATTGATTGTTCTCTATTCCTAATTAATCTATAATTAGATAAAAATAAGGTTTAGAATTAATTATTATATTTTTTAGATTTAATTAAGCTTGAGTTTAAATAAATTAATTGGGTTAATTAATTAAAAGGACTAAATTCGGACCTGGGCTGAAGTCACCCAGGCCCAACCTGGTCTCTACACAATGCACATATACCCCAGACCAAATCCCCTTTCACCCGGCCTGCCCCATTATCCAAACGACCCCGTTTTTCGCTCGAGCCATCCCAGACATTGATCAAGATCAATCGAACGGCTGGGAACTCCCCAGCCTCCCCACTATATAACTGTTCCTAATACACCCCCCCCCCCTTTTATTTGCCTAATTACTATACCCTCCCTTCTCCTCTCCGTCTCTCACCTCGCTTTAGAGACCGGCCACCCCCCACCACAATCCCACCGCTGCCCCGCCGGCTTCGCCGGCCGGAAATCGCCTCCGGCGGCGGAGCTTTCTCAAATCAACCTCAAATTTCAACTGGATGATCCTCTCATCATCCTCATTCACCTCCCATCACTTATTTCTTTTAAAAACCAACGTGAAGCGAGGAATTTCAGATCTAAGAATCTGAAAAAACCCTAAATCACTCAACTGGTCGAATTAGAGAAGAACAACGACTCAAACCTACATGGGTCGATATCCCTTGGCAAGGGCTATCGATTCATGTGAGTTTGGCCCTTTTTCAAATCTCGCCGGAGTCCGGCCAAGGTCCGGCACGCCGCCGGAATCCGGTTAGACCCATCCCCATTTAACTAGGTACTACTTTTCCCCCTCTATTTGCTTTAAAAATTAGTTAAAATTTGTATTAGCCAATTTAATACTCTGAATTTAGTTTTCTTTTTTTTTTTTTTTACTTTTCTGAACCCATTTGGTATTTAAGTCTAGCATGCTTATTTTTTTTTAGTGTGTTTGGTGTATTTTCTGACTGATGAATTCAAGTTCCCTAAAATACGTGTTTGTTTCTTTTTGTTCAAGCATGATTGGAAACAATTAAATTAGATTCAATCCTAGATTTGTTTATCTCTTGCTTTTGCTTGCTGACTTTAGTTTAACTAGCTTAATAATTCATGCATCTTTGTCTCATCAATATCAAATACTGGTTTTTGAATTGAATTAAAAGTTTATGTGCTTGCATGCCTCGATTATTGTTTTAAGGTCTAACTTTCAGTTTCTGATTTTCTGATTGTTCCCCTTGTAAATGATTCATGTGTATTAGTCAACTGATTTCAGCCCTAGTCTAAATTATGCATGTGTTAAGTTGATCCAAAATAGTAATTTCCTAAACTAATTAGTCTAACGTGTAACTACCTTAATTAATTACTGATTTTAGTTTAGTTGTTAAGTTAACCCATTGGTAACTCTTAGGTTAGATTTTCACCTATAACCATCCTAAACAAACTGCTTTTAGTCATTCATTCCACACAAACAATCGTGGATTAATTACTGATTTAATTAACTCATCATGAGCTATTAAGTAATTATATGTGAGTCAATTAAAATCCTATTTTTGATTAATGGAAGAAGTAATTATACTTGACTAGTTAGGCTTAAATTGGCAACTAAGATAAGTCATTAACTAAGTCTAAGAACAAATGACTAACTTAGTCTCACATTTAAATAATTTCAACTCCTTCAACCTAGAAACTAACTTAGGTAGCCTTTTAAGTAATTAACTAAAAAAAAATATGTTTAGGATAATTAATTTAGGTTTCATTAACTAAAACAAATCATTTAACCTAAGTTAAGAAAAATGGGTTGACTAACCTTAACTAAGCCTAATTAAACTGATTAATTAATTAATTTAAACCTAGGCTCAATAATTGGTTAAGTCTCTGATTTTAGGTAACCAAATTGAATTAACCTAACTAAATCAGTTAGCTTAAGTTAAAGAATTAAATTGATTGACCTACTTTAATTAATTAACTAAAACATAGGTAATTAGTATGAAACTAACTCTAAACTCCTAATCAATTAACCTTTAATTAGTTGACCTAACCTTAGTTAAGAACAACTAGTAGTCACCTAAAGGACATAACTAGTGTTAGTTAACTAAAGTTAAGTAATAACCCAAGTGAGTAACCTTGATTACCCAATGGTAAATTCAGGGACTCCAAAGGGTACAATAGGTAATATAGACTTAGGGAATAAGAATTTTAGGGGTAGAAAGGTCTTTAATAGGTAAGAATATTCTAGGATAGGGGCAGCTGTCTAAAAAGATAAGGTTGACAGCTTCCCTATGTACTATTTTTCAGCTTTTGGATAGGGAATATTCCAAAGAGTATCCCATTCCCAAATATCTTATAAATAGACCCTCTTTTTACATATTCTGGACCTTTTTTTTTGCCTGCTGAAAAGTCTGAATATAGAATTTTCACACACACACACACACATATACCACTCTGAAAATACATGAAAAAGATAAAAAATAGAAAAATAGAGCAGTAGTTGCTGGAAACAAAAAGTCAGTAGAGAAAAGAGGAAATCTGGTCATCCTTTTAAACAAAATATCAGTGTTGCTTTGGATTCAAAGTTCTCTTCCATTTCTTCCTGGGTTTCTCTGGTTTTCTGTGGCTATTGCTGAGCATATCTTCTTCTGTTGTTTCTTATCCACATTTTACCTTTATTTGGTCAAGTCCTTTGCTGTTTTTCCTCTTTAAAGGTATGTAACAGTGAACCTTCATATAAAATTGATTGTGCTGAAATTGGTGATTCGTCTTATGTTTTCTTTTTTCAAGATTGTATAAATTTGAATCTTCTTCTTCTTTATTCTTACTATATAAAAATCTGAAATAAGGTTGTTATTACGCTGGTGACAAATCTGAACGTGTGTGTGTTAACTTTTGGATTCTTGAAATTAGTTCGATCGTTTCTATGTTTTGTTAATTTCAAAATGCATTTATTAGTTAGATGTTAGTTTTCGTATTTGTTTAGCATATTATTAGAATAATCTGCACTTGGGTAGATGAGTTCGATTCTTTAGTAATCAAACTCACCCCATGATGAGTGCACAAATATTGGTACGATTGGCTGAAGTCTACCCTTCAAAAGGGCACAAAGCATGTAGTTAAAAGGGCATTAGAGTTGAAGAATCTGAACCTTTGAATGGTCAGATTCATCCTCTAAAAATGCCTAAATAATCACAGTTTCTCTATAGTTGGAATCATGTTAGTGGTAGCACTAGGGCAGATGAATCTGACTTCTTAATAGTCAAATTCACCCCTCGGTAGTGCATAAACAGCAACTTAGGATGCTGAAAATCACCCTTTATGGGTATAAAGTAGATGATCAAAGGCTCCTTAGAGGAAAGAATCTGAATCCTCAATACGATCAGTTTATTCTCTAAAAACATGCCTAAATAATCAAAGTCAAAGAATAAGCGTGTACTGAAGGTCCAAGGTATAACAACGGCAGTCTGGTTTGACTTTGATCCGTTCATGATCATATTCACGCCAAACGAATACATAAACGATTTTGTCTTTGTAACAGACAAATACAAGCATCAGCGGAATTGGAATTAACCCGTTCATGGTCAATTTTGTTCCGATGAATGCATTACACCTGATGATTTGGGGTGTTCTACATATTACAAAGGGAAAGCTTGTCACGACCCAAATCCTAATTCAGGTCGCGATGGCGCCCAACAGCAGGTTAGGCAAGCCGATATGAAGTACATTAGGTGCTACCCGTCCCATATAATCTAAACCAGTCAACATTTACCACATTTAAACAACTAAACATGCTATAGCCTGGTGCAATAGTAAAAACCTGACTATGCCTAGCCAAGGCGAGACATATATATAGATATACAGCCCAGTACCCAAAATATACACGACGTGAGTGCCAGGAACTAGTGTCACGAGTGTCATGGGCGACTACAAAATATACCATGACAAAATATATATATATATATAAATAGCCTCGGTCTGAATGTAAAAGACAGAGAATAAACAAAGGAACTCCAGGGTGCTTCCAGGAAGTCGCCAGGAAGGACAGCTCACCGTGAAGTATAATCACTCCGTCAATATCTATCACCAACCGGATAACCAGACGTACCAACCTACGGACCTGTACAGTCAAGTACAGGAAAGAAAAAGGAAGTGCAGCATGAGTACATATATATAAATATGTACCCAGTGAGTATCCCGTCTAACCTCGAAGAAGTAGTGACGAGAGGTCGACTCGATACTCACTAAGGTCCAGCAGTAATAAAGTAAAGCAGGATATAAGGAAAGCAGGATATAAGGAAAGCAGTAGACATGTAGCAGGGTAAAAATAATAAGAAAATATCACAGAGTTCTCAAATAATTACTCAAACAATAACAACTTCCCTTTTAGTCTTTTTCAAAAAATCGTCAAATCATAAGTCGGGAAACAATACCGAGCGGCCATGCGCACCGAAGAGTAAAACATTTGGCTGGAATCAGTGGGAAGAATAGCTATGCACTGCCGGGGATCGACCGGCCCGTACCAAGAGTGCGTGCTTACCAATAACTCAACTACGCACTGCCGGGGATCGACCGGCCCGTACCAAGAGTGCATGCTGATAATGTAATCGTACCAAAGAGCTATGCACTGTCGGGGATCGACCAGCCCGTACCAAGAGTGCGTGCTTACCAATAACTCAACTACGCACTGCCGGGGATCGACCGGCCCGTACCAAGAGTGCGTCCATCAGGGTAATCATATCACATCATAATGTAACTTCGTCCATGCACTTCGGGGAATCGACCGGCCTGTGCCAAGAGTGCATTCTCAAGTAAGTCCTTGTGCACTGCCGGGGATCGACCGTCCCGAACCAGGAGTGCACTATATATATATTCGTCGTGGCGTACGGCCCGCTCCCCTAAGAGTGGAAGGAATTAAACGTCACTTGCGGAATGTAACTTGCAAAGCGATAGCCTACGTATACCAAATACTAGGTTCACTTCACATATCAAATCTTTCCAAATACTTAATCAATGAAATATTCAAGGAAACAATGCTACATCCAAGCAATAATTATAACATATAAATCATTTCAAAGTAGAAGACAAGGCATGCTGTGATCCTAAAACTACCCGGACATAACAATAGTAGTTGCTACGTGCGGACTCTCGTCACAAGGTACGCACNATCTTTCCAAATACTTAATCAATGAAATATTCAAGGAAACAATGCTACATCCAAGCAATAATTATAACATATAAATCATTTCAAAGTAGAAGACAAGGCATGATGTGATCCTAAAACTACCCGGACATAACAATAGTAGTTGCTATGTGTGGACTCTCGTCACAAGGTACGCACGCAGCCCCCGAATACAAACATATAACGCATAGAACACCTATGGGGAAAATTTCCCTCTTACAAGGTTAAAAAGGAGACTCACCTCGACGAAACACTCCTCGGACCAATGACCGGATCAAGAATGCGCACGAAACTCCGGAACTACCCTCAATGGCTTACAATTAGCCAAATATAGCGCAATTGAATCAATTTAGATACCAAGAGAAAGAATTAACAAGAATTTCCAAAGTATAGCATTCTTGAAGGTTTTTGAGATTTCGACCCCAGGCCCACGTGTTCGGATTTTGAAAATTCATGAAGGAATGAATTATCCGAAGCCTAATGATCGTAATTACATAATTTATTTAGAATTCATGGCTAAAAAGGAATAATTCACTAATTATCAAAGCCCTAGAATTTTCTACCCAATTTTCCCATGATTTGATATTTTAATAGGTAACCTAGTTGGATTTCCATAATTAATCCATGAATTTAGAGAGGAAATTACACTAACCTTGAGGAACTTGACCTTGGACAGCTTTTCCCTAGCTTTGAGGAGCTTTAATGGAGGTTGGGTATTGAAAATGAAGAAGAAAACCCGTAATTGGGCATTTAAATACTGCCCAGGAAATGCTTAACTGCGATCGCGACACTAGGCCAGCGATCGCGAAGGGCAACTGGACTGACCTCTGCGATCGCATCAGGGGTCCTGCGACTGCAAAGACCATCTGGTCTGACCTCTGCGATCGCGGCAGAGGTCCTGCGATCGCAATGAACAATTTCACCCGGCCCAGCTGCGACTCAATGCGATCACGTGAAAGGGATGCGATCGCGAAGCTTTGGGGCCCGGACCTATGCGATCGCAAGGGGAAGGCTGTGATCGCAGAGAATAATCAGCAGCGCAGCAAAAACCTTCTCCGCGATCGCAACGCACCTTCTGCGATCGCAGAGAAGGAACCCAGATAAAGAAATTTCTGGTTTTTCCAACTTAGCTCCCGGGGGTCTAAAACACCCTCGAGCCCCTCGGGACCCCGTCCAAAAGCACCGGCAAGTCTGTATTCATGATACGGACTCGCTCGAACTTCCGGAACATGAAAAGAAACAACGAAACTCAAAATTCAATCCCAAAACCAAATTATTCAAACTTAAGAACTTAAGAATTCTAGAATTTTCTTCATTGCGCCGAATGGGTCTATACTACTCAGAATGACCCCTAATTTTGCAGACAAGTCATAAATGACTATACAGAACTAGTCCTGGTCTCGGATTCCATTCGGACCTCGATAGAATGAAGTCCCGTTCCAGGCCAAATTCTAAACTTAAGGAAATCCTGATTTCCATTTCGGGCGCCGAAACGCTCCCGGGTCATCAGAAACCCACGCCGAACATACGCCCAAGTCCGAAATCATGATACAGAGCTACTGGAGCTGTCAGAACTCGATTCCGATGTCGTTTGCTCAAAATGTTGACCGAAGTCAAACTTGGCCAAATAGGCCAACCTTAAGGAACCAAGTGTTCCTAAACCATCATTCCCAAATCTCGAACCGCCCGCTCCCGCGAGTCATAAAGCATGAGTAGAGGATATGGAAGGTTTCATTTAAGGGAACGGAGTCCGAATACGCGAAACGACCGACTGGGTCGTTACATTCTCCCCTTCTCAAACAAACGTTCGACCTCGAACGGGTCTAGAATTGTACCTGGAGTGTTGAATAGTTGTGGATATCTGCTCCGCATGTCCTGCTCGGACTCCCAAGTTGCCTCCTCAACTGGTTGGCCCCTCCACTAAGCCCTTACCACAGAAACTATCTTGGACCTCAACTGGCGGTCCTACCTATCAATAATGGCCACTGGCTCCTTTTCGTAGCCCAACTTCTCATCTAACTGAATAGTGTTGTAATCAACCACGTGTGTGAAGTCGGCTTGATACCTCCGAAGCATGGAAACATGAAAAACTGGATGAACTCATGATAAGGCTGGAGGTAAAGCAAGATCATAAGAAACCTCTCTAACCTGCTTCAACACCTCGAAAGGACCTATAAACCTGGGTCTCAGCTTGAACTTCTTCCCGAATCTCATAATGCCCTTCATCGGCGAGGCCTTCAACATAACCTTATCTCCCTCTATGAATGCTACATCACGTGCCCACTGATCTACGTGGCTCTTCTGCCTAGACTGTGCTGTATGGAGCCTCTCTTGGATAATCTTTACCTTTTCCAAGGCATCTCTCACAAGATCTGTACCATATAGCTTAGCCTCGCCAGGCTCAAACCACCCAATCGGAGAACGACATCGCCGACCATATAAATCCTCGAATGGAGCCATCTCGATGCTGGACTGATAACTATTATTGTATGCAAACTCTGCCAACAGCAAGAACTGGTCCCACCGACCCTCGATATCAATCACACAAGCCCTGAGAATATTCTCCAAGATCTGAACTGTACGCTCTGATTGGCCATCAGTTTGAGGGTGAAATGCTGAACTGAGGTCTATCTGAGTACCCATCTCGTTGTGCAAAGCTCTCCAGAAGTGCGAAGTGAACTGAGGACCTCGATCTGAAATGATAGACATCGGCACACCATGCAACCGGACTATCTCACGAAGGTAAATTTGAGCCAGCCTCTCTGTAGTGTAAGTAAAAGCCACATGAATGAAATGCGCCGATTTGGTCAGTCTATCCACAATGACCCAAACCGCGTCAACCTTCCGCAAAGTCCGAGGCAACCTTACCACAAAGTCCATGGTGATACGCTCCCATTTCCACTGAGGGATTGCCATCTGCTGAAACAAGCCTCCTGACCGCTGATGCTCGTACTTAACTTGCTGACAATTAAGACACCTGGCCACATACTGAACAATGTCCTTCTTCATCCGCCTCCACCAGTAGTGCTGCTTCAAATCACGGTACATCTTTGTAGCTCCTGGGTGAATAGAATACCGAGAACTGTGATTCTCTGCTAGAATCCTCTCCCTCAGGCCATCAACATTAGGAACACAAAATCGGCCCTGGAGTCGCAGAACACCATCCTCGCCTAAAGTAATCTCCTTGGCCCTGCCCTGGACCACCGTATCCCGAAGTTCTGCTTGACGTGGATCATCAAACTGTCGAGCCTTAATCTCTCCCAATAGTGAGGATTGAGCAACCACACGAGCCAAAACTCGACGAGGCTCTGAAAGGTCCAGTCTCACCAAACGGTTGGCCAAGCACTGAATGTCCAAGGCTAAAGGCCTCTCCTTAGCTGAGATGTAGGCCAAACTACCCATACTCGCTGCCCACCTGCTCAAAGCATCTGCTACTACATTCGCCTTGCCCGGATGATACAGAATAGTGAGATCATAGTCCTTCAATAACTCAAGCCACCTACGTTGCCTCACATTAAGGTCCCTCTGCTTAAGCTAGTACTGCAGGCTGCGGCGGTCAGTATAGACCTCACAAGATACACCATACAAGTAATGCCGCCATATCTTCAAAGCATGAACAATCGCCGCCAACTCCAAATCGTGCACATGGTAATTCTTTTCATGAACCTTCAGTTGTCGCAAAGCATAAGTTATAACCCTGCCATCCTGCATCAACACACATCCCAACCCGACGCGCGAGGTGTCGCAATACACTGTATACACTCCAGACTCAAAAGGCAATGATAACACTGGTGCTGAAGTCAATGTTGATTTGAGCTTCTGAAAGCTCGCCTCATAATCGTTGGAACACTGAAATGGAGAATTCTTTTGAGTCAATCTAGTCAGTGGAGTGGCAATAGAAGAGAATCCCTCCACGAATCGACGGTAATAACTTGCTAAACCCAAAAAACTCCTGATCTCTGAAGCTGAAGTAAGACGTGGCCAACTCTGCACTGCCTCAATCTTCTGCGGATCAACCTTGATACCCTCACCGGACACCACATGCCCCAGAAATGCCACAGACTCCAACCAAAACTCACACTTGGAGAACTTAGCATAAAGCTTCTGTTCTTGCAATGTCTGAAGCACCACCCTCAAATGTTGCTCGTGCTCACCCAGGCTCCGTGAGTAGATCAATATATCATCAATGAAAACAATAACGAAGGAGTCAATATATTGCCTGAATACCCTATTCATCAAATCCATAAACGTTGTTGGGGCATTAGTCAAGCCAAAGGACATCACCAAGAACTCATAATGGCCATATCTGGTGCGAAATGCAGTCTTCGGGACATCAAAAGCCCGAATCTTCAACTGGTGATAACCTGACCTCAGATCAATCTTAGAGAACACACGAGCACCCTGTAGTTGATCAAACAAATCATCAATGCGCGGCAGAGGATACTTGTTCTTGATGGTCACTTTATTCACCTGGCGGTAGTCAATGCACATCCGCATATACCCATCCTTCTTCTTCACAAATAAGACTTGAGTACCCCACGGCGACACACTTGGCCTAATAAACCCCTTGGCTAAAAACTCCTCAAGATTCTCCTTCAATTCCTTTAGCTCCTTAGGATCCATACGATAGGGGAGAATAGAAATAGGTTGTGTATCTGGAGCCAAATCAATGCAGAAATCTATATCTCGATCTGGAGGCATGCCTAGAAGATCTGAAGGAAACACATCAGGAAACTCTCGAACAATTGGCACTGAATCAAGGGTAGGAGACTCGGCGGTGGTGTCCCGCACATAAGCAAGGTAAGACAAACACCCCTTCTCGACCATGTGCCGAGCCTTCATGAAGGAAATAACACGGTTGAAGGCACTGACTGAAGAACCCCTCCACTCTAATCCCGGCGACTCAGGCATGGCTAATGTAAGTGTCTTGGCATGGCAATCTAACACAGCATGATGAGGAGACAACCAATCAATGCCCAAAATAACCTCAAAATCCACCATATCAAGTAACAACAAATCAGCTCTTGTCTCAAGCCCGCAGAAAGTGATCACACACGATCGGTAAACCCAGTCTACCTCCACGGAATCGCCCACAAGAGTGGAAACATATAAGGGAGAACCCAAAGACTCACAAGCAACATCCAGAGAATGAGCAAATGACACTGAAACATATTAATATGTAGACCCTGGATCAAATAGCACGGAAGCCTCTCTACCACAGACTGAAATATTACCTATAATAATCGCGTCTGAGGCCACTACATCTGCCCTGGCTGGAATAACATAAATTCTGGCTGAAGCACCCGATGACTGAGCTCCCCCAGGACGAGCTGGAGCTGGATGACCCCCTCCTGACTGGCCTCCCCCTCTAGGACGGCCCCTGCCAACCTGACCTCAGCTCCTAGGTGGTTGAACTGCTGGTGCTGAAACTCTGGGCTGGCGACTCTGCTGTACGGCCTTGCCCCGATATCTGGGACACTGCCTGATCATATGGTCCATCTCCCCACACTCGAAACAACCTCTACATGCCATAGCCTGCTGCCTTGAGGAAGAAGAACCCTGAATAGCTGGAGGGCAGTAAGAATCATCTGGCATGGCACTAAAATAGGAGCCGGGGGATCTCGGATGGCTGGAATAACTGTTGGGTGCACTATGGATAGTTGGTGGATGATAAGAGCACTCTAGCATGGCACTAAACTGGGGCCTGACTGGAGCAACCCTAGGAGGTAATGAAGGTGCTGCATAAGAAGGCCTGCTAGATTGACCATCTCCAAACTGACCCCTGCCCCTGGCTGGAGTACCCCTGAAATCACCTGTGAACCTGGCCCTCTTGTCGTACTAACCCTGCTGACCCTGATCTCTGCCCCTCACACGGTAACCCTCGATACGTCGAGCTATCTCGACTACCAGCTGGTATGGATTATCCATCTCTACCTCTCTGGCCGTGGAGGTCCTGATGCCTGGATGTAAACCTACTACAAACTGCTGAACTCTCTCTGCATCCGTGGGCAATAACATAAGGGCATGGCGGGATAGCTCTGAAAATCTCGCCTCATAGTCGGTCACGGACATCTGCCCCTGCTCCAATCTCTCGAAATGACCCCAAAGCTCCTCCCTCTCAGATAGTGTAATGTATCTATCCAAAAATAACTGAATAAACAGCACCCAAGTAACCGATGGAGACCCTGCTGGCCTACTGAGTATATAAGACTGCCACCAGCGACGAGCTCTGCCCTCAAGCTGGAAAGTCGTGAAATCTACCCCATGTGACTCTAGTATCCTCATGTTGTGCAGTTTATCCCTGCACCTCTCGATGAAATCCTATGCATCCTCTCCCCGCTCACCCCTAAAGGTCGGAGGGAGAAGCTGGTTCCATCTACCCAACAACTTCTGTTGGTCCATCTCTGCGACTGGCCAGGGCTCTGGTGCTGCCACCCCAGGCTGAACCCCAATCACTGGTGGAATATCTGGAGTACGATGTGCTGCTGCTGCTGGTCCCGTAGCCTGAGCGGTAGGGGTCTGAACTCCCCCTCCTGCCTGAGAAGTAGCAGGATATGATGGAAGTATACCCGCATGTGACATAGTATCCATGAACCTCAGCATACGGCCCATAACCTCCTGGAAGCCCAGCGTCGTCACAAAATCAGCTGGTGGTGGAGCCACTGGGGGCAGCTCATCCTGCTCCTCAACATAAGGATCCTCAATCGGTGCGACCGGTACAACTCTGGGGCGCCCTCGCCCCCTCTTACGAACAGGAGCCCTACCCTTGCCCCTACCACGACCTCGAGCGGCGGGGGTAGCAGCCTCCCCTGGATTAGGAACTCGTGAAGCACGCATCCTCACCATCTGTGAGAGAATAGAAGAACAGGTTTGAGTACATCATCGATTGCACAATAGGATATGAACAAAAGGAGTTTCTTAACGCCCTATAGCCTCCTAAAGATAAGTATAGATGTCTTTGTACCGATCCGCAAGACTCTACTGGGTTTGCCCGTGACTCGTGAGACTACGTGAACCTAAGGCTCTGATACCATGTTATCATGACCCAAATCCTAATTCAGGTCACGATGGCGCCCAACAACGGGTTAGGCAAGCCGATATGAAGTACATTAGGTGCTAACCGTCCCATATAATCTAAACCAGTCAACATTTACCACATTTAAACAACTAAACATGCTATAGCCTGGTGCGATAGTAAAAACCTGACTATGCCTAGCCAAGGTAAGACATATATATATAGATATACAGCCCAGTACCCAAAATATACATGACGTGTGTGCCAGGAACTAGTGTCACGGGAAACTACAGAATATACCATGACAAAATATATATATACATAGCCTCGGTCTGAATGTAAAAGATAGAGAATAAACAAAGGAACTCCAGGGTGCTGCCAGGAAGGACAACTCGTCGTGAAGTATAATCACTCCGTCAATATCTATCACCAACCGCATAACCAGACGTACCAACCTCCGGACCTGTACAGTCAAGTACAGGAAAGAAAAAGGAAGTGCAGCATGACTACATATATATAAATATGTACCCAGTGAGTATCCCGTCTAACCTCGAAGAAGTAGTGACGAGAGGTCGACTCGATACTCACTAAGGTCCAGCAGTAATAAAGTAAAGAATGATATAAGGAAAGCAGTAGACATGTAGCAGGGTACAAATAATAAGAAAATATCATAGAGTTCTCAAATAATTACTCAAACAATAACAACTTTCCTTTTAGTCTTTCTCAAAAAATCGTCAAATCATAAGTCGGGAAACAATATCGAGCAGCCATATGCACCGAAGAGTAAGACATTTAGCTGGAATCAGGGGGAAGAATAGCTATGCACTGTCGAGGATCGACCAGCCCGTACTAAGAGTGCATGCTGATAAAGTAATCATACCAAAGAGTTATGCACTGTCGGGGATCGACAGGCCCGTACCAAGAGTGCGTGCTTACCAATAACTCAACTACGCACTGCCGGGGATCGACCGGCCCGTACCAAGAGTTCGTCCATCAGGGTAATCATATCATATCATAATGTAACTTCGTCCATGCACTGCTGGGGATCGACCGGCTCGTGCCAAGAGTGCATTCTCAAGTAAGTCCATGTGCACTGCCAGGGATCGACCGGCCCAAACCAGGACTGCACTATATATATATTCGTCGTGGCGTACGGCCCACTCCCTTAAGAGTGAAAGGAATTACACGTCACTTGCGGAATGTAACTTGCAAAGCGACAGCCTACGTATACCAAATACTAGGTTCACTTCACTTATCAAATCTTTCCAAATACTTAATCAATGAAATATTCAAGGAAACAATTCTATATCCAAGCAAGAATTATAACATATAAATCATTTCAAAGTAGAAGACAAGGCATGCTGTGATCCTAAAACTACCCGGACATAACAATAGTAGTTTCTACGTGCGGACTCTCGTCACAAGGTACGCACGCAGCCCCCGAATACAAACATATAACGTATAGAACACCTATGGGGACAATTTCCCTCTTACAAGGTTAGAAAGGAGACTCACCTCGACGAAGCACTCCTCGGACCAACGACCGAATCAAGAATGCGCACGAAACTCCGGAACTACCCTCGACGACTCGAAACTAGACAAATATAGTGCAATTGAATCAATTTAGATACCAAGAGAAAGAATTAACAAGAATTTCCAAAGTACAACATTCTTTAAGGTTTTTGAGATTTCGACCCCAGGCCCACGTGTTCGGATTTTGAAAATTCACGAAGGAATGAATTACCCGAAGCCTAAGGATCGTAGTTACATAATTTATTTAGGAATTCATGGCTAAAAAGGAATAATTCACTAATTATCAAAGCCCTAGAATTTTCTACCCAATTTTCCCATGATTTGATATTTTAATAGGTAACCTAGTTGGATTTCCATAATTAATCCATGAATTTAGAGAGGAAATTACACTAACCTTGAGGAACTTGACCTTGGACAGCTTTTCCCTAGCTTTGAGGAGCTTTAATGGAGGTTGGGTATTGAAAATGAAGAAGAAAACCCGTAATTGGGCATTTAAATACTGTCTAGGAAATGATAAACTACGAGCGCGACACTAGGTCTGCGATCGCGAAGAGCAAGTGGACTGACCTCTCTGATCGCATCGGAGGTCCTGCGATCACAAATACCATCTGGTCTGACATCTGTGATCGCGGCAGAGGTCTTGCGATCGCGATGAACAATTTAACCCGGCCCAGCTGCGACTCAATGCGATCGCGTGAAAGGGCTACGATCGCGAAGCTTTGGGGCCCGTACCTATGCGATCGCAAGGGGAAGGCTGCGATCGCAGAGAACAATCACCAGCCCAGCAAAACCCTTCTCCGCGATTGCAACCCACCTTCTGTGATCGCAGAGAAGGAAACCAGATAAAGAAATTTCTGGTTTTTCCAACTTAGCTCCCGGTGGTCTAAAACACCCTCGAGCCCCTCGGGACCCCGTCCAAAAGCACCGCAAAGTTTTTATTCATTATACGGACTCGCTCGAACTTCCGAAACATGAAAAGCAACAACGGAACTCAAAATTCAATCCCAAAACCAAATTATTCAAACTTAAGAACTTAAGAATTCTATAATTCACTTCATTGCGCCGAACGGGTCTATACTACTTGGAATGACCCCAAATTTTGCAGACAAGTCATAAATTACTATACAGAACTATTGCCCATCCTGGAATTCCATTCGGACCCTGATAGCATGAATTCCCGTTCCATGCCAAATTCTAAACTTAAGGAAATCCTAATTTCCATTTCGGGCGCCGAAATGCTCCTGGGTCATCAGAAACCCGAGCCGAACATACGCCCAAGTCCGAAATCATCGTACGGAGCTACTGGAGCTGTCAGAACTCGATTCCGAGGTCGTTTGCTCAAAATGTTGACCGAAGTCAAGCTTGGCCAAATAGGCCAATCTTAAGGAACCAAGTGTTCCTAAACCATCCAATTCATTCCCAAATCTCGAACCGCCCACTCTCGCGAGTCATAAAGCACGAGTAGCCGCTATGGAAGGTTTCATTTGAGAGAACGTAGTCCTAATACGCGAAACAATCGTTTGGGTCGTTACATTAAACGAGAGGCCTCAAGGAAGCTTCAAGTCAGTAGATTAGTTAGAATTTTTTATTTTAGTTTCATTCATTTGAAAAATGTAATAACAGCAGTTAAGTTACAATCCCCCTTGTATTGATTTGTTGATTCTCATTGTAATGTAATTTAAGACTGGACACTACTAAGTTAATATTCAGATGCATTTTTATCCTACTTATCTGAAACTCTTGGAAATGGGCTAGTTTTTGTTAAATTGACCCATCAGGGCTCGAATCAATTTGGACCCCAGGTTGTCGGGCTTGAAGGGGTCTAAAATCCCATAAGTCTTAAGGTTATACTTTCATTTAGTAATTATAGTAATGGGGACTGTTAGTACATGATCAGAATCCAAAAAAATTACTTTGTACAATCTCAGTGAAAAGATGAGTTCGTCTAGGACTCCATGTTTAAGATTCTTATGATTTACCAGATTTGTTTTTTTTCGTCTCTGATGAGTTTCAAAAGATACAAATATAAATATGCTAGTCAATAATGTTTCGTGTAAACCTGTATCCAAATCAGGCTCCTATTTATTTACTAAGATTCTAAAAAATAATCGTTCCAGATTCAGTGACTTTCAAAATATACAAATAGGAATTTGTGGCCCCGACATGTTCGATTCATTTCGTATCCTTAAACTTTCTGAATTAACAATAGATATATAAATGCTATCGAATAAGACATCAATGCATGTGAAATTAAATAACATGAATTCAGGCCATTTGAAATTGATAAAACTATTCAATCAATGACTTATTATAGTTGAATGTGTCAATTTGACTTTTCTTTGACTATGTGACATGTGAATTAGTAATTTTAGAGCCTTCCATGTTAGCATGTTTTAATTACGTCACAAAGATTTACTCTTCTTGCAAAAATAGACTAAAACTAGGATTTGGCCAAAGGGTTAATTCAATTATGGGGCTAAAATGTGGCCATAGCCCAAATACTTGCCTTTATGGTAATGAATCCAATTTTAGATGATTTCATCCCATAGGCTAAGGATACTCCCTTTAGATTAAAATTACAAAACCTAGTGGAAAAATCAAATATTATTCCAAAACTACCATAATCCACACTCGGGAGTGGCAACTCATGCCCCCGACCCTCAACTTCAAACATTAATAAAATGTACATAGCAGCCACGGGTGCATTTCATGTGACGTGTTTGCCGTGTGCAGAAAACCAAAATGTGCACGCCATCGCAACTTGTTCATAAATGTCTTAATTGATCTTAAAACCAAAGCGCTCTTTCAAAACTAGAAAACATAAAGAATTATCGAACATTGCCTCAAATAGGCGTTATAAAACCGTCACGACCGTAGTCCTGACTACGTAATCTACACTCGGGTGCGACAACTCATGTCACCGACTTCAACTTCAAACTATATTAAAATCACGTGTTGCAATTGCGGGTGTATTTCATGTGGCGTAATTGTAACATGTCCAAAAGAAATACAAGTGCACGTTCTCGTGACTTATTTCCAAGATAAGTTCATACTTATCAAAAGCGGCTAATTTTCAAAGAGTTTAAATATGCAATAGGCTAAAACACGTAAATAATCAGATAATTTAGGCCAGATAATAATAGTTAAGCGACCGTGCTAGAACCACGGAAAACAGGAATGCCTAACACCTTCTATCGGGTTAACAGAATTCCTTACTCGGATTTCTGGTCGCAGACAAATCAAAACAGAGTCAAATTTTCCCCGATTTGGGATTTTCAAAACAAAAACAGTGTCCCGGAGCATCGTCAAAAATTCGGGTGGCTACTCTGAAATAATAATAAATCCGAAAACCGAATAATGTCACTTTAATTGGAAAAACTCCCTTATTACCCTTCATTAATCACGAGGGTAGCAAAAAAGGAGGTGTGGCACCATCGTGGGTACATCTACGAGGACACGGTCCAAGGTAAAGTCGAAGAAGAAAGTTCAGATTGTTGAGAAAGATAATGATCCTGATTGGAGTGGATATGATAAGAAGGAGGTTGGAGAAGTGTCGATTGACAGAGTTTCCATGTTTGGAAAGCGACATAATTTGAAGGGAAAATTACTGAAAGACTTGGAGGAGCCAGGTATGAGGTACTTCGTGAATTTTCTGGCAGCTCAAGGCTGAAAGGACATGGTCCTTCGCTTGGAGGGCAAGCTGGTCAGAAATGAAGTAGTGGAATTCATGGGGAATGCAACTGTGATTGGAGGAAGGGTTACATCATTGGTCAGGGGAGTTGAAGTCTCTTTTGACGCACAAGAACTGGGAGTCATTCTAGACATTCCATTTGAGGGATATGATGATTATACAAGGCAGAGATGGCCTCAGCACTTACCATCACCAAATTCTTTTGTGACAATGAAGAAGAGCCTGAACCCAGGGCAGTGTACAAAAGCGAGATGAATCTTGAACACAAGCTGTTCTTTGAGTTTGTGATTAAATTTCTGCTGCCAAGACAATAGCGCAGGCACATTGCAAACTATATGGATCTAACGCTTATGGAATGCATATATAGAGGCAAGCAGATCAATTGGCCATCTTTGATCATCCAGCTTTTGGACAGGGTGGTAAATGGCACCAAGGCCCATGCGATTTCTTATGGATTTATACTTACTGCAGTTCTGGGTCATTTTGGAGTTCCCACAAAGAAGGCTGGAATGGCTACTGCTAAGGATTTCTTTGGGAAGGCCACTTTGTTGTCATGTGATTCCACTGTTAGTGCCCCGGCAGATGAACCTGGTTCATCTCGGAAGCAACCGGTCAACAGCAAGGTCCGTACTCTGGTGCAAGAAAGTGAGCAAAAGGATATGGAGATCCTTCGCTTGAGGACTCGCTTAGTTGAGGTAGAAGGTGAGCGTGATGCTCTCAAAGCTGAATTAGCCAAGGAGAAGGAGAAAAATGAGGGTTCCTTACACCAAATGTTGTCTCTTCTCCAACCCAGGAGTCCTGCCTCATCTGCACCACCCCAAACTTAGGAATTTCCAGAACTACCCCCTCCTATCCTATCAAGTGCCCAGTTCGGGACTGTGTTTAGTTGTTTGTTTCAATTTTTTAACTCTGTCGTACTCATGTTTTGGTTGTCTTTGTTTTAATCTGTTTTGGTGTTGATCAACCACGTTAATTAAATGAAAGCTTGGTGTTTTGACAAATGTCTCTATTTATGATTTAGCTTGCATTTTTGGTTTCTTGTGTTGATTGATCATGTTTGCACCTGTAGTTTCCTATATTGGCCATGAGTAAGAATTAATTACTGGTAAGTATCATTTTGCAACTTTTCGATGATGCCAAAAGGGGGAAGATGTGCTCCGGTTATTGTTTCAATTTTTGAAAAAAAAATTGAAGTGATATTTATAACCTAATGAACCTGGTTCTTGATGATTAATGCTCACAAAAATACAAAGTGTTGGATGTGTATACAGGATAAATGCACAGAGTTTGTCATCATCAAAAGGGGGAATTTGTTGGCCCATGTCACTGAATGGGTTTTGAAGATTGACAACAAGTGTCCAGTTGAACCAAGTCAATCATAGCACACACTTCTGTATGAAGTAGTTGGATCGCAAATCGTACAAATCTAGGAGATATTAGTGTTTGCTAAATATCAAAGAACAAAGAGAATGTCTCCTAATACGAAAAGGTTGCAAATTGATAGAGAAGACAAAAGTTGATTTCAGCTAGGACAGAAATAGAGGAAGTTGAGTTACAATCAAACTTGTCTACCAAGGAAGAGTTGGATCAGAATTGTATCATGGACTCAACGAACGGACTCTATAAATAATCAAGGTATTACTGATGAAAGAAGTGACGCACAAGTACAAAAGTGAATCAAGTTTTGAAGCAAAAGTTCCAGAGGTGTTGCAAGTAGAATTATTGTGCGATACAAAGGCTACAGCTCAACTAGAAGGAACAGTTTCATTGTCTGTATATCGAGTCTAGTTGATTGTAGTAGGAGTTAAATATTTTATCTTATCAGCTTTATTAGAAGCAAATTGTAATAGGTACAAATTGATCAAGTTAGAGTTAGCTTGAATTCTGTAGAAATTAGCTAGAGGCTAATTGATACAAAGAGGATTAGAGTTAGTCCTAGGATTACAAAAGAGTTTATTTTGTAAGTCTGTTTTGGCTCAGTGATTAGTGAAGAGTTTGAGAAAATCCTACTGATGAGTAGGTCGTGGTTTTTTTACCTTTTGAGCCAGGTGTTTTCCATGTAAAGATCCCTGTGTCTTTACTATTATTGCTTGATTATTCCGAAAACTATAGTAAGTAGTAGACTAAGAAGAACCAGGTTCTTCTTATTAGACAGCACTCGAAATTGGGTACTGCACAATTAACTTATAATATTGTGTAGTATTGAAGTCTAAAATATCATGAAAGCAGCACCAGCAAACTGAAATGTAGCAAACGAGACCCCACTAGTCTCCAGAATACCAGCAGTATGGAGTATCCTCTGGCTCTTATCCAGAAAACCCTGGGCATCCACGCCCTCTGTGCCGCTAAAAGTCGGAGTCTAAAGTCTACTGAACCTCTACAGCCTGCGCTGCTTATAACAACCCGACCGGTCGTTTTGCGTTATCGGACCCCGTTTCCCTAAATGAGATTTATTTTGAATTTATAAGTATCACGTTATTTAAAACAAGGGATAAGTAAATTTGTGAATGTGAGAGGGTAAGCAAATCCAAAAGAAAGTGAGTTTCGTCGAAGTTTGGCAATTTGGGGATAAACTACGGCCCAAGTTATAATACCCGATATTTATGGACTAGTACCATACAAGGTACCACATGGCCTTGATAATAAGGTATGTGAAAAGCGAGTAATATTTTAAGTAAGTGGGAATAATTCTCAAATTTGTAGGTAATTGGCTAATTACTGGATAACGGGACATTACCCGATTAACTAATAAGTGAATAAAATTTTATTAACTAATATACCACCCCCACCCCACGTGGCAGCAAGAAACTACTAATGACTGTGACTCTTAGTCTTATTGGCTTAGTGGACATATAAAGAAAAAAGACACTTACGTGTAAGTGTAAGACATTTCAAGGTTTGGTTTCATAAATTTATACAAAGCTGGTTTCATTACAAAGTTGAAAAGGATTATTCAAGGCCTCACATCCTTTCTGAAGAACCTACGTATAGGGAATTAGCAACATGGTTTCCATGATATAATATACTTTTGCACTCAACTAAATGCTCTAAGCTCTCTGTTATGTGGCTTTACCCTTTCAGAAGTTGGAAATTTTGCTTATCTATTAAGTAGCGTAGGCTGGATTCATGCGGTCTTATTTGAATTTCTTCCTTATTTGGTGCAATCTTTTCCAAGAATATTATACGAATTTTTCCTACTTCAGTTACGAGTCTTCGAGTATAAAGTCGGAGTTGCGGGCGCGTTCTTGGTCCGAGGGGTAGTTTCGACACGAGGTGAGTCTCCTTTCTAACCTTGTAAGAGGGAATTGTCCCCATAGGTATTCTATGTGTTGTGTGTAATTGTTTGTGGGGGCTACGTGCGTACAAAGTGACGAGAGTCCGTACGTAGCGGCTATGATTGTCATGTCCGGGTAGTTAGGCCCCACATCATGCTCTGTTTTCTACTCGTAATAAATTAAATGTTATGAACCCTTGTTATATGTAATTTCATCTTCTGAAGTTTATGGAAATTTAGCATAATATGAAAGAATTATTTTACGGAAAAATAATAAGAAAGAAACTGTTTTTACTAAAAGTAATAGTGAAAGGAATTATTTCGGGAAAGTAATATGAAAAGAAATGAATATAGTGTGTGCATGTGACCGCTTCGAAATTTATTTTCCGCGAGTGATGTGTGATTTCCCCTACTCCTATGGGATCGGGCCGTACGCCACGATGGATTGTATATAATTTGCCAAGAAGGTATTTGCCAAGAAGGCTCGAACAAGCTCGGGCCATGTAGTTATAGTTTGAGGAGGTAGGCTCTGCAACCATTTCTTAGCTTCTCCTGCCAATGAATATTTGAACACCCGTAGCCTCAATGCATCATCCGTCATATTGTTCTGC
>MDKH01211188.1:0-18599 GCA_005239495.1 Nicotiana undulata
CTACACACCACGATCTCTGACAACCGCTTCTTCAACACCGCTTCACAGCACTCTAACCCCATGTGACCTAAGAGCTATAACATCGGCAAATTTAACATATCCTATTCGATCAAACGACGATACCACAACACAGGTGAATACTCCACCTTGCTCGATATCACCAAGCTTACTACTTTATCAATCCAAACCGGACCATTCATAGTCCAAGTGCCTTTCCTCCGCCGGAACTAAAATACTAAAATCTCGAAACCACGTCCTAAGAATACCTCCCTTCAAGTCATTCATTTCCCCTACATATGGGCAAGCATCCTACCATTCTATCAACACCGCGCGATATTCAATCGTAAGCATCATAACAACCTGATCATAGCCTCAAAGTCCTCAGAAACACAATTACTGAGCTGAAACAACGTATTATTCTTCTGCAGGGCAGCAACAACAGCCCCAACCAACTGCACATGGAAAATATCTCGCACCATATCCATAGAACCATTTCAATTCCTCAAAGCCTCGAATCATAGCAAGAGCTTCGCGACGTATAAGATTGAGTAGGAAGAAACATAGGAATAAGCCTTAATGGAATCAAATCGCACGATGAGGAATCAAGAAGGGAAGTACTCCTACAACCATGTAGCCTCTCGAAGATAAGTACAGACGTCTCCGTACCGATCCGCAAGACTCTACTAGACTTGCTCATGAATCGTGAAACCTAAGGGAACCTAGTGCTCTGATACCACGTTGTCACGACCCAAAACCTATGGGTTGTGATGGCGCCGAACACCATTGTTAGGCAAGCCGACCCCTTAATCAGTTGGAACACTTTTCTATTTAAAATTTTAGAATCGAAGCCTCTTCTTGCATTTTCATTATTAAATAAATAAATTTCATAATTTAAATACGGGAAGAAACCAACTTAATACAAAAAATAAAATACCAAGACATACCCAGAACCCGGTGACACAAGTCCATGAGCAATTTCTAAGAATTTATACAATTATACAACGCTTGTCCGAAAAACAAACTGGACAAAGGCAATAAATATAAAATGTAAGTACATAGAAGGGAGACTCCGGCAGATGTGGAACGCCTCTAGATGAATGCAGCCCGTATAAGTCCCCAAATCGATCATTGTACTATAAAGGTACCTATGCAACACAATGCACAAAAAGTGTAGCATGAGTACATATACATATATGTACCCAGTGAGTATCCTGTCTAATCTTGAAGAAGTAGTGACGAGAGGTCGACTTGACACTCACTAAGGTCCAACAATATGATATAACAATGATAAAATGAATAAAAGTGGAAGACATGTAAGACAGTGAGTAGAAATTATGTATAAAGCATAGAAATCCAAGTAAATACTGGAACGATAACAATGGCCACTTTCTTTTCCCCAAATATCCAATACAAGTCAATAACCATGAAACGATGTTGAATAATCATGCGCACACAGGAATAAGACAACCGGCCGGATTCATAAGGAAAAAATAGCTATGCACTGCCAAGGATTGACCGGCCCGTCCCAAAAGTGTATGTTTACCATAGTCATGTCAGCGCACTTCCGAGGATCGAACGGCCCAAACCATAAGTGCGTCTTTCAATGTAACCATAACATAACATAGTACAACTTCGTCCATGTACTGCCAAGGATCGAACGACCCGTACCAAAAGTGCATTCTCCATTATATCATCTGTGTGCACTGCCGAGGATCGATCGGCCCGTCCCAAAAGTGTACCTTTCAATCCGCCATGGCGTACGGCCCGCTCTCATGAGAGTGGGGGAAATCACACATCTCTCGTGGAATGTAAATTGCGAAGCGGTCACATGCACACACAATAACATATAATACTTACTTTACATAACCAATTCCTTTAAATTCCACAATTTCCATAAAGTCTCAGAGAAAAGCAATATCATGCAAAATCATGCGTTCATAGCATATATGTCTTTTGCAAGAAAGAGTATAAGGCATGATGTGGCCCTAAAATTTCACGACATGGCACGATTCTTTTTTATATTACTTTCCGTAAAATAATTTCTTTTCTATTATTTAAATTTCCATAAATGTCAGAGGAACAAAAACTACACATATAATTAGGGCTCATAACATATAGTTCATTACGAGTAGAAAACAGAGCATGATGTGGGGCCTAACTACCCGGACATAGCAATAATAGCCGCTACGCACGGACTCTCGTCACTTGGTGCGTACGTAGCCCCCACAAAAAATTACACACAGCACATAGAACACCTATGGGGACAATTCCCTCTTACAGATTAGAAAGGAGACTCACCTCGCTCCGAAGATCCATAACCCGCTTCCAAGCCTCTATGATGACTCCAATGGATGCACGACATCCCAAAACTACCAAATAATGGCAATTCAATGAAAATATACTCTAATAATGCTAAAAAATCAGATTATATAATTTTCCAACTCCGCTCAAGGAATTGACCAAAATGCCCTCGGGCCCACGTTCACGGATTCTGAAGTTTCTCGAAGATAAATTCTACCCATAACTTTACTAACTCAAATATACATTTTTTTACAATTTTCATGCTCAAATTCATGGCTAAAATCTAATTTTATCAATTCTAGGTTTCCTTGCAATTTCCCCACATTTTTCCCAATTTCTCATATCCAATCTATGTAATAAATCTTGTATTTAACTTGGAAATAAGTAGAAACAACTTACCCTTGATGGTTGATGAAATCCCCCTTGAAATGCTCTCCAAAATCATCCAAGCCAAATGAAAGAAATGGCCAAAATTCGTGTTTAAAGAATCTGTCCATGCTTCATCGAGTTGTACCTTGCACTTGTGCTGTACAGGTTGTACATCATATTAAAATTTTCCCTTGTTGAACACCTTCTGTTAAAATACCCATAACTTCTTGTATAAATATCCAAATAATAAACGGTTTGAAGATTTAGAAACTAGACTAGAAATTCTTCAATTTGATAGGTTGTACACCATATAACGCTTTATGTATTCCATGATATGAGCTTCTAAAGTCGGCTCCACGCATCAGAAAATTCTGGTGAAACGGCCCCACCAGCCATCTTCAATCGGTCATAACATTTTGCACAAAACTCAAAATGACAAATGGTTTAATGTTATGAAAACTAGACTTCAAGATCTACATTTTTCATGTTTTGAAAATTTTCGGATTCATTATAGATTAATATATATACACTTCCAAAGTTAGCTCTTCGACGCACAATTTGCTGTCAAAAAAATGCAGCAGAAATTTTCTGCAATTTTTCCTTCTTTTTTTTTGTCCGAAATTCATTCCGTTAACCTTTCAAAATCCACCCGAGGCCCTCGGGACCTTAACCAATTATACCAACATGTCCCAAAACATGATACGAACTTGCTCGAGGCCTCAAATCACATCAAACAACGCCGAAATCTCGAATCGCACTAAAATTCAAACTTTATGAACTTTGAAATGTCAAACTTCTACATCCGATGCCGAAACCTATCAAATCACGTCCGATTGACCCCAAATTTTGCACACAAGTCATATTCAACATTACAGACCTGCTCCAACTTTCGGAATTGGAATCCGACCCTGATATCATAAAGTCAAACTGTCAGTCAAACTTCTAAAAAACCTTCAAATTTCTATCTTTAGCCAAATGACTTCAGAATGACCTCCGGACATCCGAATTCACTTTCGATCGCGCTCCCAACTCTAGAATCATCATACGGAGCTATTCCCAGACTCAGAATCCCAAACGGACATCAATATCATTGAAATGCGCTTCAAGCCAAACTTAGGAAATTTCTTCAAAAATGCTTACTTCCACAATATACACCGAAATGCTCTCAGGTTATCAAAATCCTGATCCGGACATACGCCCAAGTCCGAAATCACCATACGAACCTACTGGAACCTTCGGATTCTGATTCCGAGGTCGTTTACTCAAAATTCCAGTCTTACTCAATTTCTTCAACTTAAGGCTTCTAAAATGAGAATTTTTCTTTCAATTTAACTTCGAACCTCCTGAATTTCAACTCTGATCATACACACAAGTCGCAATACCCGAAATGAAGCTGTTCATGACTCCCAACTGTTGAACGACGCGCTGGATCTCAAAACAACCGGTCGGGTCGTTACAAATGCTTTTCAAATATACCTTGCGAAATAATTGTCTTTCAACATAGTTTTCCTCAAGGTAAATGCTTTTCAACTACACTTTCTAAATAAGTATCTTTTGAACATAGTTTCTTTAAGATAAAACTATCAGGATTCCGTCCCATAGTTCAGAATTAGTCATGCGGTACAAGGGGATCTCCCGGAATACGTCCGTAGTCCCAAAATAAATATGCAATAGAGGGTGGATCTCCTAGAATATGTCTGTAGTCCCCAAAGTAAATAAGCAGTGCTGGGGGTATCTCCAAGAATACGTCTATAGTCCCCAATTTAAATATGCAGTACAGGGGAGATCTCCCAGAATACATTTGTAGTCCCCAATTTAAATATGCAATGCAACCAACAAGGATAACAACTATAACACGACGGAACACATCGTACATCGCCACAAAAGGTACAAAATCAACAAATGATAGAAATGCAATGTACGGCGAGCACATCAATACAAGAATTTAAATCACAAGAACGGTAGGACCCACTTACAAGGAATAACCACTGAAAAGAAATACTACGCGTAAAGCAAACAGCTTAACCAGGGAGAGACAAGGTATAACTACGAATCCACGATATTCAAGTCAACAATAAGAAGCTAACACAAGTCAATAAATTCAAAATAAAGGCAAGTCGACTAAGATATAGGTTATACAAATTCCTTTTCAAGGTTGAGCAATTACGAGATATTTTTCAACAATTCAAGTAAGGGTAAGCCGCAGAAGATAATAATAACTCCAATTAATGCTAAACAATTATAGGGTGAGATAATACTAATTTCAATTAATTAGGCAGTTTATGAAAAATTATATAGCATGACGGTAGAAGGGTAAAATCTTCAACTAAGTCAATTAAGATCAAATAACAACAAAGTGAATCTAAAAGCAAGTAATTCTAATTTAAGCAGGTGGAGATGAAACTAGAAACCAGGAACTCAATCATAACAATTACAACTTGATACACGTGGAATATAAAGACCTAAGAATCCTATAAGGCCAACCTCCTACAAATAAGTCCGAGTACGTACTCGTCACCTCGCGTACACAGGCTACAATCAACATAGAAGACTCAAATCCTAAGGGGTAATTCCCCCACACAAGGTTAGGCAAGACACTTACCTCAAAGACGACAACTCGGTACTCTAAAATGGACTTCTCAGGTGAAAAGTCCTCCGGACGGATCAAAACCAACTAGAACAACTTCAAAACACACATAAAACTTATAAGGAACTATTCTTGATAATAAAGTTTTGATCTTTACAAAAATCAAAAAATCGACCCAAAAGTCTACCCCTTGGCCCGCACCTCAGAACCCGACCAATTCTATAAAATCCGAACTCCCATTCCAAAATGAGTTCAACCATACAAAAATTACCAAATTCCGATACAATTTCGTCCCTCAAATCATGAAATTTCGTTTTGAAAAGTTTCTTCAAAAACCAACATTTTCCCCTAAAAACACAAATTAAATGATACAAACAAAGACTAAAGCATGGAATATATTTAATTCTAAGTGAAGAACACTTACCCAATCGAATTGCTTGAAAAACTCAACAAGAATCGCCAAAAACCGAGCTCTACAAGCCAAGTTGTGATAAAAATGGCCTAACCCTCGATTAGAAGTTTTATATTCTGCCCAGACGTTTAATGAATCGCGATCGAGGAACATCACTTGCGATTGCGAAGAAGAAAAAGGAAGACTGCCCAGGTTGTTCTTCGCGAACGCGAAGATACGCTCGCGAACGCGAAGATACGCTCGCGAACGCGAACGAGAAAGGACGGAACATACGCGAACGCGGACAAGGTGATGGGAACACGATGAACAATTTGGGTTCCCAGCCAGGCTAACACTATGCGATGACGGACATATGGATGCGAACGCGTTGGAGGAGGAATTATGTATTTGCAATCACGAACCTAACTATGTGAACGTGATGAAGAAAAGACAGGGCGGATCAACAGAACACTACACGATCGCGGCTTGGGCTACACGATTGTGAAAGAGAACGACAGACACTAGAAACAGCAGTACAAAAATGGGGAAAATGACCCGAAACCCATATGAAACACACCTGAGGCCCCCGGGTGCCCGTCCAAACACACAAATAAGTCATTAACCTAACAAGGACTCGCTCGAGGTTTCAAATCACATTAAACAATGCCGAAACAACGACTCAAACCATAGATCGAACTTATGAACTTTCAAATTTTCAAACTTCTAAACTCGTGCCGAAACTTATCAATTCAACCCAGAATGATGCCAAATCTTGTAGACAAATCCCAATTGACATCCTGGAGCTGTTCCAACTCTCGGAATTGCATTCCGACCCCGATATCCCAAAAAGTCAACTGTGGTCAAACTTCTCCATTTTCCAAACTTCAAATTTTCCAACTTTGCATAATAAATAGGCAGAGTCAATCAATGGCCGTCGTGCCCTTTTTTCTCGCAAAATTGATTTTCGACACGTGACAACTCTTTTAAAGGAAGAGGGAAGGTTATTAAAAGAGAGAGTCGCCACCTAACATATTAAGGCCCGTTAGGGCACCTATTTTCAAATGACTCGGATTTACTAGTTTGTGTCACCAAAGATCGGGTAAGGTCTCAAATAACCTTGAGAAGAAGGTATTAGGCACTCCTCAAGGTCCACAACGGTGGGTCCCGACCGAACTCGAATTATATGAATTAGTCTAGGAGAAAAGAAAATAGTTTGGACAAATAAAAGAATTACTTTAAACAGAAATGGAGGGTCCTAAGTTTTTAGCCTAAAGGATCACCCCGTGCAACATAAATAATATTTCGAAACTCCCTCAATATGGGGTGTTACTCATATTATTTAGCGGGCATAGACTATCATCTCCTGCTACCCAATTACTATCTTTAAGTTGTTTACCTAAAGTGCTCTAGTTAATTATATGTCGTATCCTCTGCGTGCACTACCCGTCCCATGCCTATGGCCGAGGAGGCGTTTGGACATCTATTTCAGGGTGGTTCTAGACCTTGACTTAGGCTTCTCAAAAGGAAAATACTAAGTGACATACAAAAAAACAACTTAGGACTTGAAAAGAAAAGTAGATATGGGCTCAAGTTAGCCTCCACATTTAGACAGTAAATGCACGCCAAACTAGTTAACATTGTCAGTTTTTTATTAATTGTAGAATCCTATAGGCAGGATCTCTATGTGATATTGAACGAATGAGCAGACATTCATGCGCAAAGCCAGTTCCTTAATGCGATTGCCAACACCTACATAAGTTTGCCTATTGTTTTCCTAGCATAATGAGATTAAACCTACTAACATGATGTCTAGGTGTTTCACATGATAATAAGTAGTGGAAATCACAGAAACATATCCAGAATTACTTGTTTTAATCCTATAGGCATGTTTCTAGTGAGGGTAACAACACAGAGTAAAGAAAAACTCCTGGATAAACGGGCAGAAATGGTAATTAGGTTTATTCAAACTTATAAGCATGCTTTATACAATTTGATCCAATTTTAGATCCTATAGACATGATTTCTATAATTTGTGAACAGAACAGTATGTAAACGAGGTTTTTGCACACACATCAAATCACCTATTTCCTATAGGCATGGTCTCAAGCAAGCAAAAATAGAAAATAATTGAACCACGCATTGAACCTATGGGCATGGTTTCTAACATGTGATGACTGAACATAATAAGGTACCTATAGGCATGATTTCTAACATACAACATTTAACACATTATTATACCTATAGGCATGCTTTCCACCCAACTTTTTGCAAATATAAGCTAAAACCCCTTCCCAATTTCACTAACACCCCAAAATTGTTATTATAAATAATTATTACAGACTAGAATTTAATGTAATAAACTACAAAATACGTGTAACTATAGGGAACCTATTACATGGCCGAATATACCTGGATAGGTCAGGCCTTCAACTTACAATAGCTCCAAAGTTCATGTTCATAGATACAAAATAACCAGTTGTTGAGTGATTCACCCATATATCACGACTGAGCATACAAAACCCAAGTCCCTAGTGTGTAAGAATTCCCAAGGGCTTCAAGAACCCAAGGCAGTGCTCACACTAGAGAGATTGATAAGAAACAATTAAGGGAAAAGACTATGGACCAGGTCCTAGTGCATTAGAGTTCACAAGGGTCTCACATGAACCTTGAGAAGTCCTCACACTAGGGAGGCCAAAGGACAGAACATAAATAGCCTTGGCTTTCAGCTGGCTAAGAATAAAAATTCAGAAGGACCAGAGGAGTAGAATGGATTAGGGGATCCACTGAACGACAGAATCAAATATACAAACAAACAACAGACATGCTTGAACTTAGGCAGACTTAGTCAAGTTTTAAGGAAAAGAAGTCAATCAAAAGTCACAAAAACATATTTATAGTTATAAGAGAGGATCCAGATTAAGGTAAGTGCAGAAACTAATGTCATAAGAAGGAACCAATTAGCAACATATCATGACATGTTAGGAACTAATTAGGGCAGTTACTAGAGGTGTCAAAATATGATGAAACAAGGTCAAACAGGCCACATTATAGTAGATTCAGCAAACAGACTTGTAATTCTATTAATGCATACATCTATACATAGTTAACTACACCATAGAAGGAGATATGAGAACATGTTCAAAGTGTAGGATTATAACAGAATTAAACATAAAGAGATAGCCATCAGTGACATATGGTTAAGCAGAATCGAACTGAGAAACTCAAAGTAGATTTAAGCGTGTCTCAGATGTAATAGCATTTAGGTTAACAGAGTCTAATTGAAGTAACACATTAACATAAGTCAGAATGAAACAACAAAGTTCTAATAACTAATCAGTTAAGATGAGGCAAGGAAGAAGGAAATCCATCGATATTGTGAATATCACCAAACAAAGCAGAAACTTCGCAATTTCTGGCCTTGGCTTTCAGGCGGCCAGGAATCAGAATACAGAACAAGTTTTATTTAAGAGTGGAAGCACACAACTTTAGTTTTGTAGTGTTTTAACGGAATTTTTCGAACTTAATCAAATGGGAGTGGGGAGGGGTTTATATAGTGTAGGCATTAAACACATAAACATGGAAAATAATTAATTCAAACAATCAGTAAAGAAGAAAAATTTTGAAACCCTAGTTTTTAGGTAAACTACACAAAATCAGCAGAAAATAAAGGCAAAGAATCACATATTGTATAAATTGAACACAGACATGAATATTATTCACAAAACACAAGATCGTACCAGATTTGGTTCAAATAAAAAGGGCATGAAACCCTAATTTAAGGTAAGTAAAATAAATTGACAAAAATAGGCAGATTCTCATATAATAGGGTGAATAATGACAAGATAATACTCAAAATCAAAGCTTGAACCGGTTTTGGTTCGAATCAAAAGAGGATCTGTAAACCCTAACCTTAGGGTTAAGTATGATCAATAAGATACGAACAAATCGAGCTCACACGGCACAAAATAACGTGTGTGGACTTAATATCGTCCAGATTCAAGAGACGAAGATCGATTAGGACAGAATCAAAGTGGGGTACTTGCCATGTTTAGGCAAGTACTAAGTTATTCTGTAAAGAAGCACCGAATAAAGGAAATATGCCGAAATGGTAAGTAAATGGGAGAAAAATCCCATTAGGAACGGGATTAGGGGAGGATTTTGGAGAGGCGGCGAGCTTAGGGTTCTTCATAGGGAGAGGGTAGAGAGGCGGCGGAATAGGGAAATGAGGTTAGGGTTTGGAGATGGGGATATAAGAAAAGTAGGTATTGTTTACGAGTCATAGATCATTTTTTATCAATGGCTGGGATTTAAGCGGGGTAAGGTCGGGTTTTAATTAAATGGGTAAGGGAATGGGATAATGGTGTTGGGCTTGGGGTAATTGGGCTGTGTTTGGGTAGTTTAGGTACGAAATTAGTTGTAAAATTGGGGCAAGATTTTAAATACCCGATTTTGATAAGTAAATAATTTATAAAAGAAATAGATAAATGTAAAGACCCATAGAATTCTTAACTAGAAACGATACCCTGAATGATCCCCATGTTGATATAACTATAGGAATTCTTAAATCGGACCTTTTTGGAGTGAAAAGTACCCCAGGACTTAGAGGATAGAAATTTTCCAGTTGTGCGAATTTGCAGTCCACTATGCGATCGCATATCAAGTATGCGGACCGCACAGTGGACACATAGTTGGACAGATTGTTGTCCATTTTGAGGACAGCTATGCGGCCCAAAATGCGATCGCATATCACGTATGCAGGCCTCATAGTTATCGCGTAATTGCACCTGAGTTTTTGCGGAGGGAGTTATGTGGCGCACTATGCGATCGCATAACAGGTGTGCAGACCGCATAGCTGCCGCATACCTGGGCAGATTCCTTTTCTTTTTGGCCCAGCTGAAGGCCAATAATGTAGCAGGTTTGCGGACCGCATAACCGGAATGCGATCGCAGTTCGGATCGCAAACCTGCATCGGGGCTCTTATTTTCTAATTTTTAAAACCTGACCCCCAGCCTAATATAACACCCACCCCTCATAATTTTAGCTATTTTCTGATAAAATAGAAAGAGGATAGAGTGGGTTCTAGTGATAGAGATTCCCAACTTCATCAATTTGATCCACCATCTCTACTCAGGTCTAGAATCGATCGAGTAGGACACCATTTTCTTCACTACAAGAGGTAAGCTTCTACCCCATCAACCTTAATTTCCAGATTTTTTTTTGTTAAAATGAAGCATGGTTAGGTGAGTTCATGAAGATGGGGGTAGGAATCTTGCATGCATGTAATCAACTAGTCATAATCTAGTGAAGGGAAATGAGTTAGAGTAATCTTTCACTAAAAAAAGGCTATTTGATCTAGAGGAACACTTAGTGTTTGATATAATGCTCAAGTGAGTTCAAGACATAATCATTATTCCTCATTCTAAGTTCAATTATTCCACATTGTGAACTAGATTGAAGGTGCTAGAAGGTCCGGTGAATTGGGGTAGAAATCTAAGCAAAAATCCGAAATCGAGGTATGTATGGCTAACTCTAATCTTCATAGGATAAACCTATTGGTTTTCACTTTTCGGGTATGATTCTCTTGTTTGATTCTCTATGGGATTTATGTGCCTTATATGTCAAGTTGGGAAATTCTTGCTTCTATGTCGTTCTAGGTTTCTACCATATCGTTATGTTATTTTGTAACGACCCAGTCTGTCGTTACGTAGAACCTGCATTTTAATTACTTTAATTGACTTGTTATAGGTTGTTTATACTATTATTGATGTGTTAGAGTTGGTAGGCTTGAAATCGGAATGGTTAAATGAGAATTCAGTCACTTAGTCTTTAAAAATAGCCTTAAAATGGGAAAAGTCAACTAAGAGTTGACTTATTGGTAAACGACCTCGGAATGCAGATTTTATGGCTCAGATAGCTTTGTAAGGTGATTTGGGACTTAGGAGTATGTTCAGAATAATTTTGTGATGTCCGATGTAGAATGAAGCTTGAATTGGCGAAAGTTAGTTTTTGGTGATTTCCAGTCGGCAGTGGAAAATAGGCTATCGGTTCGGAATGGAATTCCGACAGTTGGAACAGGTTCGTAATATCATTTTGGATGTGTCTGCAAAATTTCAGGTCAATCGGAGTTGTTTTGGATAGTTTCGGCATCTTTGGTGGATTTTAGAAATTTCAAAGTTCTTAGGTTTGAATCCGATGTAAATTTGGTGTTTTGATGTTAGTTTTGGTGTTTTGAGAGTGCAACTACGTTTGAATGATCATATGTGATGTTTTGGTATAGTTGGTTGTGGTCCCAAGGAGCTCGGGTGAGTTTTGGATAGGTTTGGGCTGTGTTGTGCTCGTTTTTTTATGCTTCAGCGTCGTTTCTTCAAGCATAAATGATATAATATTGAACAAATGAGCTCCTATTACTGTTTTGAATGAATCATTAGATCCGTATCGTAATTACGGATCCGTAGCAAAATGAATCGTCGAATTTGGACATCGTATGAGGATTTTATGGCCATTTTACCAAGGTTGCCCAGATTTTTCAGGTTAATTATGAAATTGCCCCTGGCGGCGTATTAAAAACCTGCACTATTTGCAAATCTTAAAACCTACATATCTCCTTCATTATAAGGTCAAATTGGGTGATTCAAAAGCCTAAATTGATTAAAATTTCACAAGACTTCCATCCCTTGGATAGATAGAGAGGGAGGGAATTCATTGGGAGCAGTAAAACGCGTGAACATTATATGTATAACGAGCAGTCCGAGTTTTCTTCAAATATTTGAACGGGAAGAAGCTTTTGAGGCGATTTTTAAGAGAGGAAATCAGTGTTCTTCATAAAAGTAAGTGTTTTGATCATTAAAACTCGTTTATGGGTGATTATAGAACATAATCTCAGCATTTAAAAATTAGTAGAAAAAGGTGGGTTTAGGGCTTGAGATTATGAGACCTTTAGGGGTTGATTTGAGGGGTCAAACGGACTCCGATGTTGGCGTTCTTTATATGTCGGACTCGTGAGATGATGAAGAACAGTTTTGTATAAAAATTTATGAGTTTCGGGACGCGGGCCCGGGGGTCGAGTTTTGACCAAATTCGGGTTTTTGGGTTAAATTTCATATCTTTATATTGGAATTCGTTCCTTAAGCATAAATTGATGATAAAAATCTGAACTTGATAGATTTGGAGCCTTCAGAAGTTGATTAGAGAGGAAAGCGTGTTGCGGATTAGTTCCGGCTAGTTTTGAGGTAAGTAATGTCTTTAAATCATGTCCTGAGGGTATGAAACCCCGAACTATGCACCCTTTCACGGGTTTTGAAATAAAAAGGTTGAAAAATTGGAACATATTTCCTATTTAGGCGACTATTGAGTTGCAAAATCGATTTTTAAGCCTTTGCTTAAATAGTATTTATATATTATGATATGTTTTGGGTTGTAAGCCATGTTTGGGGCCTAGTGCCGATCTGTTTATCCCTTGGGGATGTGTTTACTATATTTTCCTCACTGATATGTTATGATTTTTCGCTCAGTCTTTTTCTGATAAATTGTTTTGACACTCAGAGTATTTTGATACTATTTATTGAAAAATGAAACAATGATTTTGGGTCGAAAACCCGATTTGTTTATGGCCTAAGGGCTAACTGAGAGTGTCTGACTGAGTGATGTGAGGAGGCTTTCAGGCCTTGTGAGTGATGTGAGGAGGCTTCCAGGCCTTATGAGTGATGTGAGGAGGCTTCCAGGCCTTATGAGAGATGTGAGGAGGCTTCCAGGCCTTATGAGAGAGGTGAGAAGGCTTCCAGGCCTTATGTTATTATTGTGCTTGGGCTGTAGAAGCCCCTCCGGAGTCTGTACACACCCCCAGTAAGCGTCGGTACCGATTGAGTGATGCCTGCGGGGCTTATGCTGAGTGATTGCGAGGATGCCTGATGGGCTGTTACTGAGTGACTGTGAGGATGCCTGATGGGCTGATATTGAGTGATGGTGAGGACCTGATGGGCAAAGGTTACGATAAATGATTTTTGCCCGAGAGGCAGTTTTATGAAGATTTTTACTGAGTTTTTGAACTATGATTTACTTCATTTTCAAACTGGTTTTTACTGAGAATTCTACTGAGATATACTGATACTGTACTTGTTTTCAAAGGATTTCTGGAAACTGATTTTGAACTTATTATTTGATGAATACTACATGATGACTTGGTGTTTTACTGGTTTTGTGGAATGGTGTATCTTTACTGTGTATTTTATATTACTCAGACTATGATTTATTTTCATTACTACTGAGTAGGCGTACTCATAAAGACTCCCTGTGCCTCTGTGCACAGAGTCAGGTGACGGTCTGGAGCAGTAGCCGTTCTTGCTTGTAGTTGCAGATTTCACGGGATTTCGAGGTAGCTGTCCAGCGTCCACATATTCTCCACTTCCCTTCCTTATTTAGTTCTAGCATTTGATTCAGAGACATATATTATAGTTTAGCAGAGTTAGATTTATTCATTCTTAGATGCTCATGACAATTGACTCCAGTTCGTGGGAAGTTGTTTAGAATATTATGGGGACGCTAAGACTTAATTATATTAATTGATGCTATGGTTGCATGCTTTATTATTAAATTGTGAACTGTTATAATTGAATAAACACGTAGTAAGGTGATGGTTGGCTAGCCTAGTTCCACGATAGGCGCCATCACGGCCTGGTAGGATTTGGGGCCGTGACATATTTGAGTGTATGAATTGTGATCATTATGCTCTTTCTATTACTATGTGTGCAAATCCTCTTATGTGATGGTTGTGGTAGATGTGAAAGATTGAATTGAGATGGAATATGAACCAAAGGATTGAAATGATATGAAATGTGAATCAAAGGATTGAATTGATGTGAAATATGAACCAAAGGATTGAAATGATATGAATATGAATCAAAAGGGAGAATTGATATGAGATGTGAATCAAAAGATGGGAAATGATAAAAGTGAACTAAAAGAACAAATAAATGACGGGGAATGTCCTACGGTGAGATGGACTATCTGATCGGGTGGGGATCGGACTCTATGTTGTACACATGGAGACATGAAATTGAGATATGCTGTTGATTCCGCCGGTGAGAGACCGGATCCAGTTGCTGAGATACCGGACTCCGTGTGAAAATGCCACAGTGATGATATGAGTTATGATGTTGTGAGTGCCTCACCTAGGATGGCTTAGCCGGTCGGACCGACACCGGACTCCGTGTGACAACGACACGGTAGTATAGTAATAATAATAACAACACCTGAACTTAAAAAGGTTATTAACCAAAAGATGGCAAAACGGGATAAGAAACACGGTGACTCTTAGTTGTGTTTTCCCCTACTTCGGTGAATTGTTATATGATGTCTCCACTTGTATCATTGCATGTTGATGTTATCCTGTGTAGAGTAGGTTTGTTCATACATACTAGTACTATTCAATGGTACTAACGTCCCTTTTGCCGGGGGCGCTACATCTTTTAAATGGATGTAGGTGGTTCTGAAGTAGGTAGCGCCGATCGACGATAGTGGTGCTTTCTCCTCCTCCATTTAGCAGTTCTGGTGAGGCCCATTCCCTCCCGGGGCCGTGTGTAGATAAATATTGATCTCTTTTGTAAATGTTGTCCCTTTTGAGGTATAGCCGGGGACTTGTCGCCGGCAGGTCTATGTATATTTCTCCGAGCTCTTAGAGGCTCCGTAGACACTTATGTGGGTTGTGTATATATATTTTGGGTAGTTGTTGGATTTTATCGTAATCGTGATTCCGCATCGTGAATATTGTAATTAGTATGTATGTTTTAGAAGATCTAAAGTTAGTAATGGTGAAAGAGGAATATATATATGCTTTTGATTTATCTCTCGCTACCTCATGTAAATAATGTATGCTATAAACACGGGGAGAAACAAGTCGGGTAGGAAAGTCTAATCAGGCTTGCTTGACCGGGTCACTCGGTTAGGCGCCGGTCCCGTCCCTCGATTTTGGGGCGTGACAAACTTGGTATTAGAGGCTAAGGTTTTAAAAGTGTCCTAGGATGTCTCGGAGCCGTGTCTAGTAGAGCCCTTCTTATCGGTGTGTTGTCCACCACATCTATAATTAGGGGGCTACTTGGACATTTAGGAATTCCACCCTTCTTTGATACTCTAGATCGTGCGATAGAGCTCAAGGTAGGGAGCTAATCTCCCATGTAAGTCTTATTCTCAAGATTAGTAATCCTTACACATAATTTGTGAATTTGAAGCATGTGAGGAGGGATTGATCCCACCGCTGAGTCCAAAGGAGATTGCCCAAAGGCTTGTTAGGAGAATGTATTGAGCCGTGGAGGGATTTGTGGAACCTATCGCTAAAGGGAGTGCCCTTGTCCCTATTGATGTCACTGCACCACCAAATCCTATAGTATATCGGTATGGTACCAACATATATTAGGAATGTGGATTCGAGGGGCATCGATTAAGTCGCCGCCCTACCAACTTAAAGTCGTTGAGTCAGTCGCTCCTTGGTGCATCTTCATGAGCAACCCCCAGATTCTACTCACTATGTATGTACGTCCATAGTAGGGAGAGTTCTCATAAACATGGTCTTGATAAGACATTGAATCACAAAACATTGCATGCATCTACTCTTTGAACGAGATCCATTATTTTGTGAATCCACTCTACCACAAATTCTCTTATAAGAAATCTCTTATGACATTGAGCTCTAGTATCATGTCCTTGAATGGAGTTGTAACTATAGAATTACTACATCCCTCGTGCCTTCCCATACTCTAAACAAGGGACTATTCCCGAAGAATTTCTTATCGAATTAATGGATGAACAATTATCATATATTGGCACAAAATAAAAAGATATCTTTTCTCGACCCTTTTTACTCTTCTATAATTCAAAAGCCTAGGCCATTTTTCTTCGAGTTTATGCTTCAATCTTAATGTTGACATAGTATCATAGTGAAGATCTTGCTCTGTTTCATCATCATCTCTAGCATGGTAGTGCCCTCGCTCTATCTTTGTTGAGGCTTCCCTTTTGGCCTAGTGGTCGGAATCGGCAAGATTTTTATTTATTTGGAGAGAATCTCCCTCTTCTCCGACAGGTTATTTTATGAATTTGATCTTCTCAATTACTTTTAACATTATTAAATATCCATCAAAGCTAGGGTCCGTCGATCCTCCCTGTAGTTGGATCATGCTACTTATTCTTGTTGCTCATCTTATTCTTGAAGGTTGTTCTTCTTCTGGTTGAAAGGAAGACGGGCATTTTCGCTCCTCTTTTGGTTTGCACAATACTTGTTTGAGTGTCGCTATATGTTAATTACTCTATGTTGCTACAAATTCAACCGATTTTAATGTTAGTACTGGCTCTACTAGCCGTGAGGCTTTTGAGTTTACTCCTATAGCCCTCAAGTCCTCTTCCTGTTATTTCCTCCCATATACACGGTCTTCCTGGTTGTTATCCTATTTTTCCAGTTCTAATTTCGGTGGTTGAAGGAAGATCATAATTGTGTCTTTGGCATCTAGAAATAAAATTTCCTTTGTCATATGTTAATCCTTATGTTGCTATGGGACTTGGGATAGAGTCAGGGAAACCTTATGAGCCATTCTCTGTATCTACTCTTTGAATGGGACGTATTACTTACGACCTCTTGAGAAATTGAATCCTATAATAGCTTCTTGAATCGAGTCATAATCATAGGTTAATACTCCCCACTTACTTCCCTAAATGTTTCAACAAGGAACTACACCTGATGGATTTCTCACATAACATTCTCAGTTAAATAGATAATATATGCTCCCTTGTGCCTACGCACGCACCGTCGTAAAAAGTTACCTATGTGGTGTCAAGTTCCATGAAAAGCATCCCGGAATTGCAATCCTTCTCGAGTCACTCTTTTTCTCCCTGGTGTATATGGCTTCTATGGTTTGAAGAGTCACTCTACTCTTGCGAATATCACCATGAAACCTTCTCACTGTCTAGTTACATAAGAGCATGCCTTAACACCTATCATATGTGTGCATTTCAATCGAAATGGTCACCGTGTGCATAAGCTCTCTTTGAAAATTGAGATCCTCATATCCCCATCATAGAAAGATCTTGTGTCTTCATCTTAGTATAACTTCCGTGTCCGCTTGGGACATCCCGCGGTAAGTAGCCCACTTTATTCCTAGTATTGCGGCTTTCTGTGACGTGGTCTTGTATTGAAATTAGGATTTAGTATAGCAGAAGCATGACAAACTCATAACAAATGTTTATTTTCTCCTTACACCTCCACAACATGTGTTAATTATGTTCCTCCGTTAGTGAATTTATCGAGCTAGTTTCCCAACACTTGTTAGATAACTAGGAGAGAACGTGTCCTCCTATGTTTCACTATAAAACTTCCGTTCTTATAAGAACCCTTAGTAGAATCCCCGTCAAGATTAAATGCACCTTTGGGTGTTGTCATATCACAACGCCTGCTTTTTATGTTTTCATGTCTTTCATTAGCATCGGGATACCTCTCAAGTCAACATCCATAGAGAACTCATTATGAACATTTGCAAACCTTCCATGATCATTTTATACTGTCTCGTTGGGTTCTTTTTCCCTTGCACACTCGACTTCTAGAATCATTGATTTCGTCATTGTCATGTGAGGAGAGTTTTGCTATCCTTGGCATTCCACCTCCCTGGTTGGATAGGAGTTTTAGTTGTCTTTCTCCCCGGAGCATCATGTTAACCACTAGAACCCCTCTAATTAATACATGATTTCATCCCCAGATTAAGATATCCTAGCTATGTGGTTTCACTAGTAAAGAGTCGAGAATAAATGCTTCCAGGTTTTTGCACATACCATAAGCATTCTAATTCAGAAGACAAGTTGTCGTATCTTAGTTACCTCATATCGGGTCAATCATCGGGAAGGGTTAAGCTATTTGGATGATGATAATCTCATAGGTGTTTGACTTCCTTTTCACCCTCATGCGCACGTGGCATA
>ML293149.1:0-20995 GCA_005239495.1 Nicotiana undulata
TAGGCCTGTCGATTCGTTTTCCGCCCCCAATGAGATGGGGAATTTGTAACCCCCTATTTAGACTTTTGGGCCCTTCATCTTTCTGAATCGAGACCCGGCCTGGCTCGCGTCGTTCCAACAACCGGCGGGGAGCACCTCAGTATACGATCGCGGCGTTAGGAAGAGATTTAATCAGCCAGCGTAATAACTTCAATCGATAGAAAAATCTATCAAGACCTAAAACAAAGAATATAAAACTAAGGTTTCGCCATAATTGTTCAATATCGCTAAGAAGATAAGCTCGAATAAATTTCTATGTTATAAAGATTAAGATTCTTATATTTAACTAATTAACTAAGAAACTAAACCAGTAAATTAACAACTAAAGATACTGAGGGTTGGAGATTAAATTTAGGAGGTCTAGAGTTATGATATCCCCAAATGTTGGAATCCTTCCCGCCATGTTCCCTACAATTTCGTCTATGTATTCTCTACTGACTGTGAGCACTTTACGTGCCATAATTCTCTCTCGAGCAACTACAATAATTTACTAAACATATTCTCGAACTACGCTAGTTGGCTTTATCTAACCGCTCATTATGACCATGTCAAGGCTTTGTTATTTCTAAACCTACCTTTAAACCCGCTATATTGATTTCTCACATACGTTAGGAGTGTTGTTGTTCAACAACCGCCTAAATATGTATCCTTTCTCAAGTAACACATAATAAATAGGCACAGTCAATCATGGCCATTCAATCAACTAAAATAAGCACGTAGTTGAACAAATAAACAAATTCAAAGGTTAAATTATATCAAAACATAACAATAATTCATCCTCCAAGAGGTTCCATCAAAACCCCATATAACAAATTAGCTATTAATAATATCATGAATAACTACAATACTAGAATTCCTAACCAATAATGAAAATAGTAAGAAGGAAGTGAAAAACTTGTACAAGCCTTACTCCTAGTGTTTTCTTGCCTCCTTAGGTCGAATCTGTGTCAAAAGTCCTCAAAATACCGTTTTCCATGTATATATACCAAGTAGGGTCGGGTACAAAAAATTATACATTCTCTTACGCAAAAGGGCACTTTTCCGGATAGGACGTGCGCGGCCGCGCATTGGCAGTCTTTTGGTCGCGCATTGGCCCAACCATATATTGTGGAGCCCAAATGGAGTTCTGAGCGAAAAGTTATGTGCATTTTACTAGACAGTGCGCAATATGCCTACTCGATTCTGCCTACTCGATTCTTCGTTCGTTCTTAACTATCATCCGTTGATCCCCGAACACGATCCCGGCTAAATTCCTTGGGTTTTTACTCAGACTTCAAAGCTACAAATCACTTGGATTCATTCCATAACATCTACATAGCTCGGAATCACTCCTACAAGGCATAAACCACACAATTAATGCAAAACACTAGTGATTAAAGCTCAAACTCAATTAAAGTATAGTAAATCCGAGTGTAATAAGCGACTAAAATACATAATTATAGCCTATCTTCATTGTCAACCACACTTGTTAACTGTGGATATTAATGAAAGAGGGAGAATATTCTGCGGTCAAAGGTAAAAAATTAAAGATAAAATAGTTTTAGTAGTGGAAAATCCAAAGAAATAGATGGGTGAGTGCAAAATATCACTATTGTAACGACGCAACCGGTCGTTTCGCGTTCTACAATCCCGTGACCCTAAATGAGACTTCCCGTAGTTGCTTTTACTGATTTATAACTTGCGGGGATGGTTGGTTCGAGGCTTGGAGGAGTTTGGAATGGTATAAGAACACTTAGTTCCTTAAGGTTGGTCTTAAAGGCCAAGTTTGACTTCGGTCAACATTTTTGGACGATCTCGGAATCAAGATTCGAAGGTTCCGGTAGGTTCGTATGATGATTTTGGACTTGGGCGTATGTTCAGATTGAGTTTTGGATGACCCAGGAGCATTTCAACGCCTAGTAGTGAAATAAGGTTTCCTTAAGTTCAAACCTGAGGTTTGGAACGTGTTTTTGTGTTATCGAGGTCCAAACGGAACTTCGAGGCCGCGAATAGTTCCGTTATGTCATTTATGACTTGCTCGCAAAATTTGGTGTCATTTCGAGTAGTATAGGTACGTTTCAGCGTGTTGAAAGTGAATTCAAGAACTTAAAGTTCTTAAGTTTGATCCAATAGGTTTTGGGGGTATGATTTTTAGATTTAGCGTTGTTTCAGACGTTCCGAAGGCTTGAGTGAGTCTGTATTATGATTTAGGACTTGTTGGTATATTTGGACGGGGCCTCGGGTGGGTACGGATGCCTTTCGGACATCGAGCGAGGCAAAAACCAGTCTTAAAAGACTACTGGTGCACCAGATCTGGTGCTACCGCACCTGCGGAGGACTAGCCGCAGGTGCGAGACCGCTTCTGCGGTACCAGCCTCACAGGTGCGACCCCAGGGGGGAGTTGCCCTGTTTCGCAGGTGCGGACACTTTTCCGCAGAAGTGGAGCCGCAGGTGCGGACTCCGCTCCGCAGGTGCGACCACTGGCCCCTCTTCCACTTTCTGCAGGTGCGAAAAACCTGTAGGCAGTGAGGTCGTCTTAAATGCGAGACTTAGCCATTTTGAACCATTTTTCATCACTTTGGGCGATTTGGAGAGCTGGTGAAGAAGGGATTCGACCTAGGAATTGTAAAGTAAGTAATTCCTACCATGAAGTGAGTTTAATACTTGAATTGTTGGGTAGATTAACACCTTAATTTAGTAGAAATTTTGGGTTTAGAGTAAAACCTAGGGGTTTAATAAAAATGAGAATTTACCAAGAAATTGAATATGGAATCATACAAAAACTATATAATATTGATCCTTAGTCTATGGGTGATTGTTTCCTTCGAAAATTTTCAGAATCCGAGCATGTGGGCCCGGGGTGTATTTTAGGAATTTTCAGTTTAGGTTGAAATGATCATTTAAGTAGGAGAATTATGGACTTTTGAGCATAGATTGACTTGTTAATGTGTGTTTGGATAGCTTCGAGTTCTTGGGCGACGAATTTGGAGTTTCGGGTGCATTCTTGACCCGGAAAGTAGACTTGACACGAGGTAAGTCTCTTTTCTAACCTTGTAAGAGGGAATTGTCCCCATAGGTGAAATAAATGATTATGTGTTATTATTTGTGGGGACTACGTACGTACGAGGTGACGAGAGTCCGTGCGTAGTGACTATTCTTGTTATGTACGGGTAGTTAGGTTCACACCATGCCTTGTGAATTTTATTAAATTGAACTATATGCCTTGTGACTTCAATGTATGCAATTTTGTTTCAAGAGAACTTAGAACATGGTGTTTTAAAAGAATTGTTACTTCGGAAAGGATTTAAAAATGTTGTGTTTGTGTGTGACCGCTTCGCAAATTATATTCCGCGTGCGGAGTGATTCTTTCCCCTATTCTCATGGGAGCAGGCCGTACGCCACGAGAGATTAATAGATGCATCTATGGCTCGCACCGTTCGATCCTTCGACAGTGCACATATATTGTTATGATTGGCCTAGTCCACTTGTCCTCAACCCATTGTGCGTTTGATATTTTTACGACTGTTAAACTGCTGAATATCTTGGAAAATGAATTGGAAATTTGTATATTGGTGTTTCACCACGTAATTAGATTTTGTGGTTATGATTCGATATTTACTGCTTTACTATCCATGCTTACCTTCTATTCTCCTTAAAAATTTACTTAAATATACTGTTTGGATCCTAGTAAGTGTCAAGTCGACCTCTCGTCACTACTTATTCGAAATTAGACGTGATACTTACTGGGTACATATTATTTATGTACTCATTCTACGCTCTGTACTTAACTATACAAGTTTTGAGGCAGGTGCATCTGGGTATCAGTCCGGAGTTCGTCCTTGATATATACCTGGTCTAGACTTCATGGTGAGCTGCTCCCCCTTGACGACCCTCAACAGCACTATGGAGCCTTCTTTTGTTATTTTTGTCTATTCTTTTTCAGACACTAGGACCGTCTATTATTTCTTTTGTTATTACTCTACTAGTACGCCTGTAGACTTGTGACACTAGTTCCTGGCACACACGTTAGTAGACATTATTTTTGGGATGTAAATATTAATCGATGACTTTTATGGTTATTTCTGTCTAGAATTTTTCTAAGCTACTCGTTTTTACCTAATGTCTTAAATTTAAGTCGAGTAAGGGATGGCAAATGTTTTGGTAAATTAAATGAACCCACTAGTAGATTGATGTTGGCTTGCCTGACTACGGTGTTGGGCGCCATCGCGACCTGGATTAGGATTTGGGTCGTGACAACATGGTATCAGATCGGTACAGAGACGTCTCACAAGTTACGGGCAAACCCAATAGAGTCTTGCAGATCGGTACAGAGACGTCTGTATTTATCTTCGGGAAGCTATAGGGTGTTAGGAAATCTCTCTTTATTCATCTTCTATCGTGTAGTTGATGGTATACTAAATCTCACTCTTCTATTCTCTCACAGATGGTGAGGACGCGCGCAACCGACGTTCCGGACCCGGGAGGGGACGCTACCCCCATCATGAGAGGCCTTGGCAAAGGTCGGGGGAGGGCACCGGCCCGAGGTAGGGTACGAGGGCATCCCAGAGCTGTTCCAGTTGCACCGCCAGCGGATCCAGCAGGGGATCCCATCATCGAGGAGCAGGGCGAGGTGCCCGCAGCAGATCCTGCCCCGTTAGACTTTATGACGGCACTGGGATCTCAGGAGGTCACGGTCCGTATGATGCGATTCATGGACACCATGACTCAGGCTGGTTTATTTCCAGCGGATCCTGCCATATCTCAGGCGAGCTGGGGAGCACAGACCCCTACCACCCAGGCTGCAGGACAGACACCAATAGTATATCAGACCCTGGGTACACTGCCCGTGGGCGGGGTCCATCCAGTAGCAACAACACCTGAGCCCAGACCAGTTGCAGACGGCGATCCGCACAAATTATTAGACAGATGGACCAGACTGCACCCTCTTATCTTCGGAGGCGAGCGTCATGAGGACGCCCAGGACTTTATTGATAGGTGCAGGGACGGACTGCACAACATGAGGATACTGGAGTCTCATGGAGTTGACTTCACTACTTTCCAGCTAGGGGGAAGGGCCCGTAGATGGTGGTAGTCCTACATTCTTGGCAGACCAGCAGATTCCCCACCCATCACTTGGGAGTAGTTCACTAAGCTATTCCTGGACCGGTATATTCCACCCTCTGAGAGGGAAGAGCTGCGGTATCAGTTTGAGTAGCTGGAGCAGGTCAGATGTCAGTGACCGACTACGAGGCTAGGTTTTCTGAGTTGTCTCGACATGCACTCATGATAATTCCTACTGACGCAGAGAGAGTGCGAAGATTTGTGGCTGGGTTACATCGAGGTATTAGGGCCAACATGGACCGAGAGGTGGAGATGGGGAGTCCTTACCAGCTTATGGTGGAGATTGCTCGCAGGATCGAGGGTTATCGGTCGAGGAGCAGAGAGCAGGGGCAGCAGGATAAGAGAGCTAGATTTTCTTGGGATTTCAGAGGTGCTCCAACTAGGGGCAGCCTAGTAGGCCCCCATATTCAGCACCCCCACCACCTCCCCGAGGTGTTCCAGCAAGTCAGGGGTCCTTTAGCCCTTACTTCAGTGCTATGCCAGAGAGTTCACACCGCCCTCCAGCTATTTAGGGCTCTTATTTAGGGCAACATGCTATGATGCCGGGGGGTTGTTATGAGTGTGGGGATCCAGGTCATATGAAGAGGCATTGTCCCAGGCTTCAGGGCAAGGAAGTGCAGCAGGGTTACCGGCTTATGAGTTCAGCGCCAGCGGTCCGGATACCCAGAGGTGGAGGACAGGCTGGTAGAGGTCGTCCTAGAGGTGGAGGCCATGCAGGGGGATCCCAGGCAGCTCCAGTCATCCGGCGCTCCAGCTAGATTCTATGCTTTCCCGGCCAGACCAGATGCAGTGGCCTCAAATGCCGTGATCACAGGTTTTATTTCAGTATGCGGTAGAGATGCATCGGTATTATTTGATCCAGGGTCCACTTATTCATATGTATCAACCCTGTTTGATCATTTCCTGGATATTCCTCGTGAGTCTTTGGGTACTCTTGTTTATGTGTCCACTCCTGTGGGTGATTCTGTGGTGGTAGATCGGATTTATCGGTCCTGTGTGGTTACATTCCGCGGGTTCGAGACCAGAGCGGACCTCCTGCTACTTGATATGATTGATTTTGAGGTCATCCTGGGCATGCATTGGCTATCTCCCTATCATGCCATTCTAGATTGCCATGCCAAGACTGTTACTCTAGCCATGCCCGAGTTGCTGAGATTGGAGTGGAGAGGTTCCTCAGTTAGTGCAGCTAGTCGGGTTATTTTCTATACAAATTTCTGAGTTCTCCTCCTTTCTTCTACATTGTCTTAACTTCAAAGAAAGCAACGGTAAGTGTGATTTGCTACCGAACTTTGTATCCGCTGAAACACTGGGGTTTGAAGTACCATTACACCAGTGTGTAATTCGTTCTATCCTGGGAGGAAATAATCCACAACCTTGGGTACTAAGAAGGGATTAAATTTCTTAAGGAAACACTGTGAATTTAGTGGGCTCGGATTAAATTCTATTTTTTTACATTTTAGTTTATATGTTATTTTATCTTCTACAGAATTATTTTACAAATACAGTTTACTAACAAATATATCATGTGTCAGTCAATTTTTACGAGCAGCCGTTAGTAGAGCTATATGAATTGGCTCATGGTGACAAGTAAAAAAGGCAATCCGGTGCATCATGTATTTTGTATTCACACAAGATCCGGGAAAAGTTGCACTTAAAGGGTATGATATAGACAGTCTATTCTAATACAAATATTAGTGGTTGTTTTCATAGTTTAAACTCGTAATCTACGGGCGACACAGAGACTACTTTATCATTATTTACGAGTAGCAAGTGGATATATGTCTTGAGGTTGTCTATGAATAATTGAACATCCTCCACATAATAAATTCAAGAAATTCCAAGACTGCCAATATTTTAAGGTAGTTAACTAAGAACGGAATAATCTCATCATTATCATTTATTTACAATATATATATAGGCACTTCATTCGAAAAGAGGCTCAAATGATTACATAATTTTGCTTTTCCTTTTCAAACAGGATTTCATATGGGGGGAACATGTGCATACCTAACATGTAATCATTCAAATAGCATGTCAAAGTTCCCATTCTAATATTTTATTAATCCACGAAATCACTGATCTCATTCTTCTTCTCATCAACTAATTATTCTTACCCTTAATGAGTAATGACACAACGAATAACGACTCTAAGCAAAAGAAATAAAAAGGAACTTGATGTACGAACCATCTCGTATAGGTTTCGGGAAAACCGTATTTCAAGGAGGTATGATGTAAGCAACCTACCCTAATACAAATATTAATGAGTGATTGTTGCGGCTCGAGCCCCAGTGACCTATAGAGCACAAACAACTCTAACGTTGATGCAAGGCTCTCTTCGACTCTAATAAAAAAGATTACTGAAAAATGAAATGGGAATCTTGTACTTGTCATCTCAGATTCTTTGGTTAGGGCATGCATTCTAATTTTCCTGTCATTTTTTCAGCTATAAATAAATAATTTCCTTTTTATTTCTTGTTTCTCAATGTATGAAAACAGTAACATGGGATCATGGGAAGACAACTCTAGGTTCAATTTATTGGGGACAAGGCAGTCTAAATGTTTTAATTGAAAGTGACATCAATTACAGGATTAAAAACGAGAACGAGCCATTTTTTCTCTCTTCTGCATGTTTGAAATGAAGTAAATAATTTAGAATATTTCAATACTTTTAGCTAATTTGAATAATTTCTAACGTATAATTATTTATACGAAATTTCTGTGTTAGTAATGTTGATGTTATTTTACAAAACCGTGTATTATATTACTAGACAGACACGTGTAATGCACGTGCCGAAATTTTTTAGTATAGCTGAAAGCAACTTATTAATTGATTACAGTTTACCGACTAACTACTTTAAAGTAAAATAACCCGTTTTTATATGTCATAGAAATGTATCGTATTGTATTGTACTGTATCGTTTGATGAATATAATATTTGGATAGATTGTATCGTTTGCCGTTATTTCATAATATAATGCACCAGCAATATGAAGAATATATTTGCAATATTATAAAAAGATTTATGATACATGATAAATTTATTATATAATTAAAAAGGTAGGATAAATGGTAAAATAAAATTAATAAATAATAGTGAAGGATGAGATGAGAGAAAAAGACAAGATAACGACGCAGTCACACCAAATTGGTCGTTACATAAAATGTCACATTTCGTTATACATATGACGAATTTAACGATACGATACAATAAAATTTAAGTAACAATCAACACAAACATTGTATTTAATATAACAATACGATACAATATAATAGGTAAAGACCAACAAAACAAGCTATTAGGAGTATTAGATAACTTATTCATGCTTTCCAAAACCATTTAGACTAGACTAAATTCGTTTAATCTCTAACCCGTTATTATATTATTACTGGAAAAAATTAGTCATGCCTAAATCATACTATATATATGGTATTTCAAGTGAATTGTCAATCAGTAGACATGTTAATTTTATTCGTCTTCTTGTTTTAACAAAATTGAGTGACATAAAAGTCATTTATATTATATTAAAAACACGAAGGTTCATAGCGAAATGTCGTTTATCTTTTTTACCATTCAAATATAAAGTACACACTAGACAAAACAATCATTTAATTATTTTCTAATAATATATAAAATTTATTTATGTTATGAAACAATAAAAGAACAAGAACAATATTGCTTTGTAGTGTTTCTGCTTCCTTAGTTACTTAGTCGAGGTACTTAGATTACTTAGACTAGAGTTCCGATGTAAACATGATTGTAGATGGTCAGCATCTACTTGCTTTGTAACGTCTATTTTTTTGGAATGAATAGAAATACTATTTACCAAAAAAAGAAACTCCTTAGCAAAATTTTATTCGCATTTTAATTATGGATTTTATTTTATTTTATTTTCAATATATAGAAACTCCTAATGTTTACAACTATACATCACCAATAAATTTTCTTTCTCTCGAACATTTGACATAAAACTTTGTTCTCCAGAATATTGTTACTACATATGTTTTTTTATCTAACATTAAATATACGTACAATATTTTACTCCTATGATTAATATTTTTAGTAATTTACATGTATTTTTTCCCACAATAATATACATGCATATTTACTTTTAATATTCTTTGCTAAAATATTTGGCATTTCAGTAAATGCATCATACCAAACTTAATCAAATTATTCATCGTTGTAGGTCCAATTATTGTAACTCTAACTATCGCATTAACTTAGTTATAAACAAAAGTTTGCTTCTACTTTAATGTCCATTACAATTATACATAATTTGTTCTTTTACATAAATTTTAATTGTTGACGCGATAAACACGTGCAACGCACGTACCCTAACAACTTGTTTGAAAGGTCGTTATCCATTGTATTGTATTGTATTGTTACTTTAAATACGATGTTTGTTTTGGTTGTTACTTAAATTTTATTGTATCGTATCGTTAAATCCGTCGTTACGTAACGACGAAATGTGACACTTTATGTAACGACCGAATTGGTGTGGTTGCGTCGTTATCTTGTCTTTTTATCTCATCTCACCCTTCACTATATATATATATATATATATATAAGAAAGTGAGGTGGCACCTCTCTTAAGCCAAGAAACATATTTATCTTTTTCTCCTTTTTTGGGTTTTTTTTCATAACCTCTAAATATTTATGTGTAATTTTATGACTATTTACTATATGTTCCTCCATATGTACCTATATAAGGACTTCTATGTGTTTGAACAATTATGATTGACACTAACTTTATATTTTGCTTATAATGATTTTAGCTATCTCTATGTTAAAGGTTGTAGTGGAAAAGAAAGATTATACTAAGATTTGGTTAAAGGGTGTTTAAGGTAAATGCACGAAGATTCTATGCATGTGTCAATCTTAAGAAGAATGTTTAAGAGGAAGTGTCAAATAATGAGGTGAAGATCGAAGTAAAGCGTATTTCACAATTCTCATTACCGGTCTTTGATTTTTTCATATTTAGGTTTATGTTGTATAAGTTGAAGTAGTGATTTTTTCAAATGATATATACATAGAGATTTTGATATCTGTTTTTTGTTGTATATATTTGTACTCTACAATTGCAATAACTTTGAGTCGTGATTTTATCCAATGTCGAAATGAGATTCTAATGTGTTTTTCTTTCCTGTTATATATAGATTTATTTTACAAATATATTTTTCTACATATTCCTAATTCTTTTGCCTCTATTTCTTTTCTTCAATGAACCTTTTTGAATTAGGGACTAAACTATGACACTAACAATTTGTAGATAGTTTTAAGTTAACATATAATGTAATCTAATTAATTAAGAAATCATATGTAATAATAGGTTATTACCGATAAAAAATTTAACAATGTGAATAGGGCAGACTTTCAGTAGTTTAAAAATCACTAGACAACGAGTTATTAACTTTATGAAATAAGGTATTCTTTATTTTTGGGATATATTATCGATGATTGAAAACTTAGTGAAGTTCATAATCAACTTGCAAACAATACTCATTATTCTAATGTTAGGATTTACACACAATTAGTTTTGATTAAGTGTGTTATTGAAAGATTTTTTAATTAAAAAAATTAATTGTTCATGTGAATGCTTGGTGAATTTTATTCTTTAAAGTGTGACATTGTCTCTAATTTACTATTGCAATTACTCAATTAAATGTATCACATAAAATCATACTTTAACTATCAGAATAATACAATAAATTAATGGAATAAAAGTTTTAACATATGTTGCAAACTAAGAGGAGAAGGTCTTCCTTGATCTTTTGCCAAATAGTATATATATTTTCTCATAGAAATTTTCAGCTTCTCAATATACAACTAACGATAATTTAATTTATTTTATTTGTTTAATTGGTAGCTTTAAGAATCAATGCAACTTTTATTGTTATTTTAGGTTTTATTTTTCTTGGTCTTGGACTTTCTTAATTAGATAAAACTTAAGTAATATTCATTAATAAAATACAATTAACTATACATCATATTGATTATTTGCTACAAATAAACTAAATTTATGAATTAAACCAAATATATTTTATTTATTGGCGATTTTTTTTCTCATAAAAGATGGATAATATCTATATTTGTTATTAACTCAATACATTCTTTTTTTAAAAATTTATGATGTTTCTTGAACCGTGCGCAAAGCGCGGGTAAGCTTACTAGTTATTAATTAATTTTATTTTATTATTTACTCTACCTTTTTATATATTAAATTTATTTCATATCATAATTTTTCTTTACAATACTGCAAAATTTATTCTTCATATTGCCGGTGCATGATATCATGAAATAATGGTAAACGATACAATCTATTCAAATATTATATTATTAAACGATACAGTATAATACAATACAATACGATACGATACATTATGAAACGACGCAAAACTACCGTCCAAACAAGGGTTAAAGCTAAAAAAATTTAATAAAAAGTAAGATACATAAGCACAAAATCTGTGAGATGTGAAAGTACAAGGCGTGTGAAAAAAGGATGGCTAGGCGATAACGTGTGTCTTGTCTGCTCCATAGTGATCTCCCTTTCTACACAAAATTATGCTTCACCTCTTCTATTTAATGAAAGAGGGTGTACGTCAATTTTTTAAATTTTGAATTCAGACAATAATTTTGATGTTTTAAAATAAAATTTGTATATTTTGAAAACTACATATGAAGTATATACCTTTAAATCACAATAGTTAATACTTCAGAATATTTAAAAGTATACTTGGAAAAATAATAGATAACGAAAATTTATTCTAACTCTCCGAGTAATAACGCACATAAAATGCAACAACAACAACAACAACAACAAACTCAATCATACAAGTGGAGTTTGGGAAGGGTAATGTGTAGACCTTACCCCCACCTTATAAAGATAGAGAGTTTGTTTTTGACAGACCCTCAACTCAAGAAACAGTGAAAAGTAAGCAATAAATCATAGCAACAACAAAGTAAAAAGATGACGGATCGGAAGTGAACGATACAACTAGTATTAATAAAGATCTAAGAATAAGAAAACATAAGAATAACTAATATTGCTGGTAAGACTAGGAGAAACTCTCGACTATCTGTCTACTTGCAACCCTAATACTCGACCTCCACACCTTCCCATAGAGGGTAATGTCCTCAATAAATTGAAGCAATGTCATTTCCTGCCTATTTTTGATGATTTAAAATTTGAACGCCTTTTTGAGACTCTTCTTTAGTTCTTTAACTATTAACATATCCTTAGTCTTGATTTCTTTTGTAAATTTTTGATAATTTAAAGTTTGAACGCCCACTTGATCACTACCCCTTTTTTTATTAAACAAATAGAAATTTTAAGGTGTTTCACATGCTTAAGCAAACACCTTCCCTTTTCATATCACCTATTTGGTGAAGAAATCTCACTCTTTCTGGTGCTTTCTTTTTCTTTAGAACTTATTTTTGTTTATACTTGGATGATAAGTCATCATAATCATTAAGTTTTCAACGAGTTGTACGCCGAATTTTATTGCTAGTGATTAACATACAGTAATGCCCCCGTTGTGCTCAAATCCTGGGTCCGCCACTTGATAGTAGGTGAATTAGACTATATTTTCACCCTGAATGAACCATACTTTAATGTGTTTTAAGTGCAAATAATGATAACAAAATGCTCTGATCAGTGTTTTTATGCTTTGCAGGATATAATATATGATGGGATCTACTTTAGAGCGTTTTGGAGTCAAATAAGTGAGTTTAAGGCCAATCGAGAAGAACCCGTGATAAAAGAACAAGAAAAAAGCGAAGATTGCTGGAAAGGAGCCCACCACGACCGCAGTCGACCGCGGCTGGAGCGCGGTGGGCAAGACAGCGAGATTCAAAATGTGTGTGATCCATCGCGGTCGCGCCGCGTTCCTGCCGCGGCCGTGGGCGATCGCTGAAAAGCCAGAAAAACTGAAGGACCAAAGTACAAACACGGGAACAATTTGCCTAAACCTATTTAAACATTATAAACTCGCCCAAGAGACTATGAAGCTTATTTTTAGACTCAAGTAGGAGACAAGAATCATTGTGAGAAAGACAAGCAACAATTAGAGTTTTTCTATTCTCTTTCTTTGATCTTTATTTTGAGAATTATGATTTTTTTTTGAGTTTTTATTGTGTTTGAGCATGAGTGGATACCTTCTTTAATCTAAGGTTTTGGTGGAACCCGTTGAGGATGAACTTGTTGTTATAATAATATAGTTTTGTTTGGTTTTCAATCTCTATTTGTTCAACTGCGTTCTTGTTGTAGTTGATTGAAGGGCCCTCAATTAGTTGTTCCTATTTAGTATGTATCTACTTGAGAGAGAGTGAATATTTAGGTAATTGTTGAACAACATCACTCCGGGAGTATAGGAGAGATCCATAGCCGAGGGTTTAAAGGTTGGATTAGAGATAACAATACCTTGGGTGCAATCTAAAGTGAACTGTAATGCAATTTAGCTAGCGTAACTTGAGAGAGTGCGTCTAGTAGATTATCATAATTACTTGAGAGAGATTTATGATAGCTGGAGTGTTCATGATTGATAGAGATAACTAAAGCAAAACTATAGGAAATATACAAGAAGGTATTTCATCAACGGGGGAAACCATAGCCTTAGACCTTTATCGCATTTGTTTACACCTCAGTAGTAGTTAATCTTTAGTTTTATCATTTTAGTTCAGCTATAGTAGTAAAAATACCGGAAAGTAATATTCATAACTTTTGGAAAAGTTGATTATTGAGAATCTAGTACTCTAGCAACAACAATTGATAGGTTAATTCACTGTGGGATTCGACTCTGGGCTAAATACTCAGATTATATTTGCATCGCCCGCTTAGTCTTTTTATAAGACATAGTTGAGCGTGATCACCTCTGCATCCAGAGAGGGACCAGACTATCTGATATATAGATCAGATTCATTGTTTTAGTAGCTTTTTGTCATGATGCGGAATTCCCAGCTTTGGGTCCCTGATGACGCCTAACATTTTACTTGCTAGGCAAGCCAACATTAGAGAATCTTTAAGACAATTTTAATCAATTCAAATAAATAAACCAATTAAACCGAAATAAAACTGAAACGTAGTACGGAATGACATATAAAAACCAATATGTCACGACCCAAATTTTCAACCTTAGTGATCGTGATGGCGCCTAACACCACACTTGCTAGGCAAGCCAATGTTAAAAGTCGATTAACTAATTTTCCTTAATTAATTACTTCAGCATAAATAATCTAATTTAAATGAACTTAATTAAATTAATTCCCAACAACCATAGAATAAAATAATAACAATAACCAATTAAATGAAACGAACCACGAACTAATTATAATAACAACTCTAAGACTACTCCAGGGTCTGGTGTCACAATCCACAAACAACTAAAGAATACTACAAATAATGGTTGAAAGAAATAGGGTAACTGCTCTGAATATAATAAAATAATGTAAATAATAATAGGAGAAGACTCTCGGATATCTGCGAACGCCGGCAGATGTACCTCGTGTCTCCAAACGAAATCGGGTGGTCGTCCTAGAATCCTCTACTGCTGAATGGTACCTGAATCTGTGCAAAAAGAGCACAGAGTGTAGTATCATTACAACCGACCCCATGTACTGAGTAAGTGCCGAGCCTAACCTCGGCGAAGTAGTGACTAGGCTAAGTCGGGCTTCAACAATATGATTGATAATAACAATAAATAATAAGCAAGAAAGAAATCTAAATAAATAGATAACTAAGTGTTGCAACCAAATAAAATAAAATAAAATAACTATAACCAATTCTCAAATGTCTCTTCGGAGTTCCAAACTTTGACTTTAAATAAAATAGTACTAAAATATTTAAAGAGTAGTAAAATAGACATTTTTGCTTTTCAAAACTTTGATTCTCTTTTTCTTGAAAAATTAGTAAAATATAAATGTAAATATCCTCCCTTATCACTCCTTGTTGCGGCGTGCAACCCGCTCCCACCTGACATATCATATCAATTTATTCAAAATTTCACAAATCAGGCCAAGCCTTTCACAATATTTTCGTTTCAACAATTATAAATAATAAACTGCATTTTTCTCATGATTTCATCAATAACCTCTCAACCATGTTTATATCACAAGGAATCAGGTCCAACAACCAACACTCTTTCAATAGTTACAACAATACTAACAACAAGTCAACAAGGCCAAATAGTCATAGAAACAATATGAACATGTAACAATTAAGACAATAATCAAATAAGCGGGAAACGGGAAAGGGGATCATGTTTAACAAACAATTTGGGTGGTGCATAGATACTCGTCACCACACATATACACCACGTCCATGCAATTCACATAACAAACAAGTGGGGAGTCCTATTCCCTCAAGCCAACGTTAGACCAAACACTTACCTCAATTCCGCAGGCCACTCAATGCTCAACTATTGCTTTTCTTTTTGAATTCACCTCTAACTTGCTCAAATCTAATCAAAATTAACTTAGTATCATTAACTAATGCTAAAGGAACTAACTTTATTGAAAAATATAATTTTTCCTAAGTTTTCTATATATAAAAAGTGAAAACTCGACCCCGGGCCCGCTTGGTCTAAACTCGGGTTTCGGACCAAATTACGTTTACCCATTCACCCACGAACCCAAATATGCTATTAGTTTCGAAATCCGAGCTTAATTTGATATAAAAATTCAATTTTTACAAAACTCCCTAGTTCTACCCAAATCCTAGATTTTTACCATGATAATTCTTTGTTTTTGCGTTGAAAGTGATGCAAAATAGTAAGGAATTGCAAGAACAAGGTTTGGAATTGATTACCTATGAATTAGGGATGAAGATTGTTGAAGAAAAATCATTTTTAGGGCTGGAACCTCGAAAAGTTGAAGAAGAAAGGGTTCTGCCCGTTTTAAAATTGGGTTTTTATAGGGCTGGGCAGTCGACCTTCGCACCTGCGGTGCTTGGGTGGCATATGCGGGCCCACAGGTGCAGAAAAAGGATCGCACCTGCGGAAATGTCTTAAGTATTTGGGGTCGCACCTGCGGAGGTTTGACCGCTCCTGCGGGACCGCACTTGCGGAGAAGGTGTTCGCATCTGCGAGGTGGCCGCACCTGCGGACCAGGTGAGCGCATTTGCGGTCTCGCACCTGCGGCCCTAGGCTCGCAGGTGAGGGCACACCAGAACTGGTGCACCAGCAGTGTTTTTCTCATTTTTAACACTCCGAAACCTACTCGAACTCACCCGAGCCCTCGGGGCTCTAAACAAATTATGCACGCAAGTCTAAAAATATTATACGGACTTGCTCGTGCTATAAAATCATGAAAATAACATGTAAATCTATGAATTAAACCTCAAAACTCATCGTTTTCAACAAGAACTCTTAAAGTTCATAATTTCTCAACCGGATGTCCGAATCACGTCCAACGAACTTCGTTTTTCACCAAATTTCACAGTTAACCTCTAAATATCATAACAAAGCTGTATCGGGCTCCGGAACCAAAACACGGGCCCGATATCAATGATTTTTAGCATTATTTCTTTTTTTTAATTCATAAATATTTTACCAATACAATTTTTTTCAAAAATTGATTTCTAAGGCTTGGGACCTCGGGATTCATTTTCGTGCATGCGCCCGAGTCCCATATTTTACTGCGGACCTCCCGGGATCGTCGGAACACGGATCCGGGTCCGTTTACTCAAAATATTGACCAAAGTCAACTTTTATCAAATTTAAATTCTAAAAATCACTATTTCTCATATTTACACATAAAAGCTTTCCGGTTTCACGCCCGGATTGCGCACGCAAATTGAGGTATTTCATTCTAGTCTTTTTATGGTTATTTTGCATGGAACGGAGTCTAATTTTATAAAATGACCATTTGGGTCATCACACAATAATATCTAAGTATAACCCGGATCTGGAGTCACAAGTTCACGAGCTTCTAGAGTCTCTACAAATAGGGTTTGAAATAAGTACAACTGTTTCAAATGAAAAGAACAGTAAATAGGGGAAATGGAAGGGGACTTCAACGTCTGCGGATGCCAGTAGATCTACCTCGAGTCTCCAAATGCTAATCTGAGTTGATTCACCTCATGTACAGTTGGGACCATCACCAAAATCTGCATAAGAAGTGTAGAGTATAGTATGAGTACAACCGACCCAATGTACTCCGTAAGTGTCGAGCCTAACCTCGACGAGGTAGTGACGAGGCTATGACAAGACACCACATAAATAAACCTATACAGATGGAAATCTACATGCGACATACCAACAAATAAAGAACATATATTGCATCGAACTTCTTCTCAGTACGTGGGAGTCCAACAACAAAATCCATAGTGATACGCTCTCACTTTAACTCAGGAATCTCTAACTTCTAAAATAAACCACCAGGCCTCTGATGCTCGCATTTTATTTGCTGACAATTTAGACACCGAGCTACTTATGTAACTATATCCTTCTTCATCCTCCTCCACCAATAATGTTGCATCTATATTAGGCACACAAATACGACCTTGCATCCTCAAAACTCCATCATCTCCAACAATAATCTGCTTGGCATCACCGTGTCGCTTCCCTAAGGACAAACAAATTAGGGTCATCACATTGTCGCTCCCTGATGCGCTCAAACAAGGAAGATCGAGCGACTGTACAAGCTAGAACACGACTGGGCTCTGAAGCATCCAACCTCATGAACTGATTGGCCAAAGCCTGAACATCTGGTGCAAGCGGTATCTCACCGACTGGAATGTACGCAAGATTGCCCATACTCGTTGTCTTTCTACTCAAGGCATAGGCCACCACATTGGCCTTCCTAGATGATACAAGATGGTGATATCATAGTCTTTCAATAGCTCCAACCACCTTTTCTGCCTCAAATTGAGATCCTTTTGTTTGAACAAGTACTGAGACTCTGATGATCCGTGAAAACCTCGCATGACGCACGGTAAAGATAATGCCACCAAATCTTCAGTGCATGAACAGTGGTTGCCAGCTCTAAGTCATGGGCAGCGTAATTCTTCTCATGGACCTTCAACTCCCGCTATGCATATGCGATCACCCTGCCATCCTACATCAATACTGCTCCGAGCCTAACATGAGATGCATCAGAATACACCGTATAAGATCCTTAACCTGTGGGCAACACCAACACTGGCGCCGTAGTCAAAGCAATTTTGAGCTTCTGAAAGGTCGCCTCACACTCTTCGTACCATCTGAACGAGGCACCCTTCTTGATCAGCCTGGTCAATGGGGATGCTATAAATGAGAACCTCTCCACAAATCGATGGTAATAACCCGCCAAACCCAAGAAACTCTGGATCTTCATAGCTAAAGTGGGTCTAGGCTAGTTCTGAATTGCCTCTATCTTCTTAGGATCCACCTGAATGCCCTCTCCCGATACTACGTTCCCCAAGAAAGCGATCGAGTCCAACCAAAACTCGCACTTTGAAAACATGGCATACAAGTGGCTATCTCTCTAAGTCTGAATTACAATCCGAAGATGTTGCTCGTGCTCCTCTCGGCTGCGGGAGTAAATCAAGATATCATCAATAAACACAATCACAAAGGAATATAGATATGGATTGAACACCCGGTTCATCAAATCTATAAATGATGCAGGGGAATTTGTCAACCCAAATGACATCACTAGAAACTCGTAATGGACGTACCGAGTCCGAAACGTTGTCTTAGGGACATCGAATGCTCTAATCCTCAACTGATGGTAGCAAGATCTCAAATAAATCTTCGAAAACACTTTGGCACCCTGAAGCTGATCAAATAAGCCATAAATCCTCTGCAATGGATACTTGTTCTTGATGGTGACTTTGTTTAATTGTCGATAACCTATATCCTCATCGACATATCCTGCTTCTTCACGAACAACACAAGCGCACCCCAGGGCGAGACACTAGGTCTAATGAAGCCCTTATCAAGCAAATTTTTGCAACTACTCCTTCAATTCTTTCAACTATGGTGGGGCCATACGGTATGGCAGAATAGAAATGGGTTGAGTGCCCGGAGCCAAATAAATATAGAAGTCAATATCTATGTCGGGTGGCATCCCCGGTAGATCTGCAGGAAACACCTTTAGAAACTCACGAACAATTGGTACTGAATCCATGGAAGGAATCTCCACACTAGAATCGCGGACATAAGCCAAATAAGCTAGACATCCTTTCTCGACCATATGCCGAGACTTCACATAAGAGATAACCTTGCTAGTAGAATAGCCAGGAGTCCCCCTCCGCTCTAATTGGGGCAACTCCGGCAAGGCTAAGTTCACCATATTGGCGTGACAATCCAATATAGCATGATAAGGTGACAGCCAATCCATGCCCAAGATGACATCAAAATAAACCATATAGAGAAGTAGGAGATCTACGCTAGTCTCGAGACTCCCAAAGGTAACCACACACGAACGATAGACACGATATATAATGATACAATCCCCCACATGTGTGAACACAAACATAGGAGCACTTAAAGAATCACGCGGCAAAACCAAATATGAAGCGAAGTAGGGTGACACATAGGATAAAATAGAACTGAAGCATCCCTATGATAAACTAAAACAATACATATGATAACAACGTCATATGACTCAACCTCAGACCTGGCTGGGAAAGCATAATATTGGGGCTGGTCCCCACCACTCAGAACCACATCCCTGGGACGGCCTCTAACTGGATGGCATTCACCTCTAACGACCTGACCTCCGCCTCTAGTGGCCTCGCCTCCACCTCTAGCTGTCTGACCTTACCTCTGGCTGGCTGAGCGGGTAGTGAAGCACCCGGTGCCGGGACCATGGCACGAGAACCTTGTTGTTATGAGTCGCTTGGTGCCCGAGGGCAAAATCTAGCAATGTGCCTCGGGTCACCACAAGTATGACAGGACCTCGGTTGTTGTGACTGCTGACCCTGAAACTGACCCTATCGATCTCAGTAACCACCCTGAAATCGTTGGAGCGGAGATGCACTAATGGGAGTTGATAGTGTACTGTAGGCTGTAGATCAGGATGAGACATATGAGGGTTGCGACCACCTGAAGCACTGTGACATGCTTGGAGCGCTAAATGATACGGCCGGGGAGGATGGCCTCTACCAAAAGTACCCCTGGCTCCAGACGAGGCGCCACTGAACCCACTGAAATGACGAGGCCTCTTATCTGACCCCTGCTCTCTATCTTGTGCAAGAACCACCTCGATCCGCCTGATGACATTGGTAGCCGCCTAAAAAGATATCTCACCCCAGTCTCCTTGTCCATCATAAGCATGATAGGGTGAGCGAGTCCATCAATAAACCTCCTCACCCTCTCACTCTCACACACTCTCAGTAGGAAGTAAAGAAGAGCATGACGGGCTAGATCCACAAATCGGGTCTCGTACTGAGTAACATTCATACTGCCCAGCTGGAGACACTAGAACTGTCGGTGGTAATCCTCTGTCAATGTGATAGGGAGGAACTTCTTTAGGAAGAGCTGATAGAAATGGTCCCAAGTAAGAACAGGCGACCCAACTGGTCTGGTCAACGTATAATCTCTCCACCACCTCTTGGCGGAACCCGTCATCTGAAACAAAACAAAATCGACCCCATTGGTCTCAACTATCCCTATGTTCCGAAGCATCTCATGACAACGGTCAAGATAATCATGTGGGTCCTAAGAAGGTGCACCACTGAAGTGAATTGGGAAGATCTTGGTGAACTTGTCCAATCTCAATAAGCCCTCAGAAGACATGGCAGGCCTATCATCGGTCGGTGCCGCAACAACCGGCTGAACTACCCCAGCTAGCGGGCTTGATAGTGTCTAATACTAGGGAGCCATCTGCTCCGAAATGTGAGCAGTGAGAGTCTGTTCCTCCCCTCCCCCCCCCCCC
>ML293149.1:21078-46228 GCA_005239495.1 Nicotiana undulata
GCAGTGAGAGTCTGTTCCTCCCCCCCCCCCCCCCCAAAGCTAAGAGACGGCTGGTGCCACAGGAAATGTACCGGCTTGGGCCACAATCTCCATAAGGCTCACTAAATGGACCAGAATGTCCTAAAGTACTGGGGTGGCGATGAACCCCTCCAGGATCTGAGCTGGCCCAACATGTACAGTCTGAGCTGGAACCTCCTCAAAATCTACTTGAGGCTCCACTGCTAGTGTTGCTGCTCGAGCTCTGGGCTGAGCTCTGCCTCTGCCTCGGCCTATGGCACGACCTCGTACTCGTTGTTTGCCCCTAGTAGGAGCTGCCACAAGGGGCTCCGGCTGCTGTTTAGCTCAAGATGTTGCACGTGTTCTCACCATCTGCTGGAGGACAAGAATAGAAGAGTTAGATCAGCAATGATAGAATAAAATCGCACGACAAAGAAGAATAAAAGTGAAATTTGTTCCTAAACTTCATAGCCTCTAGAAGATAAGTACAGACGTCTCCGTACCAATCCTCCAGACTCTACTAAGCCTGCTCGTGACTTGTGAGACCTAGGCAACCTAGTGCTCTGATACAACAATGTCACGTCCCGGAATTCCCATCTTCGGGACCGTGATGACGCCTTACATTTCACTTGCTAGGCAATCCAACGTTAGAGAATCTTCAAGCCAATTTTAATCAATTCAAATAAATAAACCAATTAAACCGAAATAAAACTGAAACGGGGTACGAAATGACATAAAACCAATAATATCTAAGTACAACCCGGATTTGGAGTCAGAAGTTCACGAGCTTCTAGAGTCTCTACAAATAGTGTTTCAAATAAATACATCTGTTTCGAATGAAAATAACAGTAAATAGGGTAAATGGAAGGGGACTTCAAGGTCTGCGGACGCCAGCAGATCTACCTCGAGTCTCTAAATGCTAATCCGAGCTGATGCACCTCACGTACAGTTGGGACCAGTACCAAAATCCACACAAGAAGTGCAAAGTATAATATGAGTACAACCGACCCAGTGTACTCCGTAAGTGTCGGCCTAACCTCGACGAGGTAGTGATGAGGCTATGACAGGACACCCACGTAAATAAACTTGTACATATGGAAATATACGTACAACATAACAACAAATAAAGAATTAAAAAGTACTATTGGGAAGGGACATGTGAAATGGGGTACAAGATACGGTAACTACATTAGGGAATGATAACAAGAATGAGTCAATAAACCTTCAACCGACAAAATGGACAAAACATAATGAATAAAACTGTATGGCATCACCCTTCGTGTTTTTACTCTCAGCCTCACCATGAAACAATAGTAATGGCACGACATCACCCTTCGTGTTTTTACTCTCAACCTCACCATAAAATGATAAATACGACACGACATCACCCTTCGTGCTTTAACTCTCAATTTTATCATGAAACAATAGATACAACACAATATCACCCCTCGTGCATTAACTCTCAAATATGACACGGCATCACACTTCATGCATTAACTCTCATATACGGCACGACATCACCCTTCGTGCATTAACTCTCAAATACGACACGACATCACCCTTCGTGCATTAACTCTCAAATATGACACGACATCACCCTCTGTGCATTAACTCTCAAATATGACACGGCATCACCCTTCGTGTATTATCTCTAAAATACAACACGACATCACCCTTCACGCATTAACACTCTCCCTTACCATGTAACAATGAACATATAACAAAAGGGAGATAGATTAAGCAAGATCAAGTCTTATGTCAACAATGGTTCCATAATACCAATATCTACTTCAAATGTCATGATCAAAGAAAGAAAGAAATTACAAGGTACAAGCCTCACCCGCATGCTTTAACCCAAAAACAACGCATAAGTACTCGTCACCTCAAGTATACGTTGAGCCCAATATTTAAACAAGTAGCACGTAGCAAACAAGTCCTAATCCCTTAAGTCAAGTTTAACCACGACACTTACCTCGCTCCAAAGACCAACTCAAATCACAACCATGACTTTGCCTTTCAAACAAACCTCCGAACCAACCAAATCTAGCAAATTAACAGCCAAACGATTTAAAATAAGCCTTAGGAACACCCACAAATGTAAAGGTTCAATTTAGATCATTATTGAAAAAGTCAACTCCCAACCTCGTTTGATCCAAACCCCAAATTCGGACCAAAACTCGATTACCCATTCACCCCCAAGTCCGGTTATGTAATTTATTTCGAAATCCGACCTCAATCTGAGGTCTAAATTTCAATTTTACAAAAATTTCTAATTCTTCCCAAACCCCAATTTCGACATGAAACTCCTAGATTTAGGTTGAAATCTTATGAAATGTAATAGAAGATTGAAAGAAAATAACTTAGAATCACTTACCAATGAATTGGGAAGAGGGGCTCTTGGGAAAATCGCCTCTAGGGTTCTCTAGGTTTGAAAACTGGAAAGAATGAGAAAATTCCCATCTAACTCAGCTTTTGACCAGGCGCAGATGTCGCAATTGCGACCTGCTTTGCAATTGCGAAGGTCCCCCATCTTTACAATCATCGCATTTGCGATGATTTGTTTGCAAATGCGAACTATGGTCCTCTGCATTTGCGACCCCTTTGATCGCAAATGTGAACCGTGGCTGACCCAACCCTTTTCGCAAATGCGAAGATTTTCTTCGAAATTGCGACCTAAGCAGGAAATTGGGTTCTTCGCAATTGCGAACACTGACCTCATAGTTGTGAGGTCAGAGACTTGCACCAGAGCTGAAGCACACCAACATTGTTTTTAAGTCCAAACTCTGTGGCCTATTCGAAACTCACCCAAGCCCTCGGGGCTCCAAACTAAACATGCGCACAAGTCCAAAAACATCACACGAACTTGCTCGCGCGATCAAATCGCCAAAATAACACCTAGAACTATGAAGCAGACACCAAATCAAATGAACTTTTCAAGAAAACTTTAGATCTCCTATTCTAACCAGCGGATGTCGGAATCACATCAAACCAACTCCATTTCTCACCAAATTGAGCCTATACCGAGTTCCGGAACCAAAATACGGATCCGGTATCAACAAAGTCAAACATTAGTCAAACCTTTAGATTCATTAAGCCTTTAAACTTCAAAATTTCGACAGAAAGCGATAACTCGAGTTAGGGACTTCCGAATTCAATTCTGGGCATACGCTCAAGTCCCAAATTACGATACGGACCCACCGCGACCGTAAAAATATGGTTCGGGTCTGTCTGTTCAAAACGTTGACCGAAGTCAACTCAAATGAATTTTTAAGGCTGGATTTCATATTTTATCGATTTTAACACAAAAGTCTTTCGGAAAAAAACTCGGGCTGCACACGCAAATCAAGAAAGACTTAAAGAAGCTATGGAGGCTACAAAACACATAATTAAAGTTTTAAATTCTAGATGACCTATGGTCATCACACTTGCCTAAGATTTAGTCAAGTGAGACTATCATAAATGTGAACCACAAAAACATATATACTCCTAAACTAACATTTTCCCTATGAAAAAACGTTATATAGTACGTAGTATTAATTAGAGAGTTGTCAATTACCTTTCAATAGCCAAGCTTTCTTCTTCGTATTAATTGTTGTTATCCGTCCCAACATTCTTTACTTCTTCGAACAATCGAACGAACAGCTACACTTCTTCTTAAATTGTTAAACTTGTGATATTGCCAAGAAATCTATTGCACCTACCTACTAAACTTTCTGTACAAAATTTTAAATTCCAGCACAAATGTTCACTATCATAGTAATAATATCTCATCATTGGCCACCACATATTTACATAGTAATATATTCCTATTTAAAATATACCTAACCAGATGGTCCATTAAACGAAAATATCCAAATTAAAGTCGTGTTTTGATTTGGTTCTTTAATCTTTACATGAAACAATGTGCCTGAGACTTCATATTATCTCGGTAGTTGATGGTGGCATTGGTGATTGATCACAACGATAGACCGAATTGATTGATAGGACTTCTATTTTGATCTACGTCGATTAGGCCTTTATGTAGAGTTTTAGTACATTATTTTGGAGAATTCGATAGGCCAAACAATATTTTTGAAGAGTTCTAGAACCATAGTTCATTAGAAACTATTTGATGGACATTTTGCTAGGAGCTTGTCGAGCTATGCTACGAGTGAAAGTACAAGAGGGGTGGGGAGGTGAATTGTCTATTTTTAACTTTTAAAATCGCTATAAGTTGACTAGTTTTCTAATTAGTTGACTAGATGTAATAGCGAGATAATAAGAACATCAGAATTTAAGAAGCAGAAATAAAATGCAGGAATTAAAGACACTATAAGTTTTATACTGGTTCGGATTCAATTTGAATCCTAGTCCAGCCCCCTTGGGTTGCAAGGGGGTTCTCTTTCAGTGAATATATTTTTTCGAGTACACAGTGAATGGTGTGGTTTACACCAATGGTTCAGTTTCTACGCCGCTCGTTTCTCTTTGATACAGTGTCGCACCAGTGTTTTTCGCTCTTTCTTCTCTAACTTGTTACACAACAGATCTAGTAGAGCTACAATGTTTGTTTGCAGTAGAACAAAGAGAAGGTATTTGGTTAGATCAAAATATGTCGCGCTAAGGTACAAAGATGTGTATAAATACTTTGTAGGAGGCTAATTGCTGAAGAGATTTGACAACCCAAGAGATTTGATCCTTGGAAAGAAATTGATTTTTCCAATAATAAGGTTATTCTGTCGCGGCTCTTCCTTGATGAGAGGACTTTAATGACTGTCATTCTACATGTCTTGATAGCGTCAGATTTTCTCCTTGAATCTTGGTCCTTCCAGAAATGGCACCTTGATTGATTATCTTGCAAGATTTTCAATACTCTTTATTGCTTCGGTCAATCTTGAATTGATATCTTTGTCTTGATTGATTCCTTCAGCCTTGGACGTTATTCTTGATCCTTTTTTATTGATTCCTTCAATCTTGGATGCTTCACTTGAGTTCCTATACCAAGAGCAAATATATTATTGTTCACGTAAGGTCCGGGGAAGGGTCGTACTCCGAGAGGGTGTGATCTAGACAGTTTACTCTAATACAAGCGTCACTGGTTGATTTCACGGCTCGAACTCATGACCTATAGATCATGCGGAGATAATTTTACTATTGCTCCAAAGCTTCTCTTCCATCGTTGTAAAGAAAACGTTAGATTATTTAATGTCTCATTTTCTTGATTAGTTTTGGTGAATAAAGTTACTTAATATTTGTATCGGTAAGTATCTCATAAATTAAGCGAGGTGCGTGTAAACTAACTATAGACATCATTATTATAAAACGTAACATATTAAATGAACTCTTTTACTTCTTTGTTGTATTGGCTCAGAACTTACTTAATCCTCGCATTTAATTGGAATGCCTACAATGGAAGATAAACGATTATTTTTTAATAATCCGTAAAAATAATTACTAATACTTGCGTTAGATTAAACTATTTATATCACTTTTTCAATATAATTTTTTTATATTCTGTATGAATACAGAATATTTTATGTATCCGACGACTTTTTATTTTTAACGGAAGAAAATATATTCCTTTATCGACTAGTGAAAAATCGAGGAATTACGTAAGGCATACATGGTCTGAGAACTTTAGCAGTAAAGAGGAATCTTATTTACTTTCTGATCGAATTAAATTTCATTTGATTTAATCAGCCTCGAGTATTTCACCCCCAATGTTAAAAGCTGTTTCAGATGTATGTAAATTCCACTTTATACGTAAAGCAAGTTCTGTTCTCTTACATTAACAAAGTTAATATACTACTCTCTTCGATCTAAAATAAGTTATTTTTTTTAGATATTTTCGTACATATTTAAAAAATATATTTTTAATATTAGTTAGTAATAAAATGAATTATATTAATATTTACTATCTCTTTACATAAATACTCCTAAAATAGACTCCAATATTATTTACTTCAAAGGTATTGTAGGAAAAAAAAATTAATCTCTTGAAATCTGAAAAAAATCACTTATTTTAGACCAAAAAAAAGCCAAAAAATCACTTATTTTGAACCGGAGGGAGTACTATGTTACTTGTCCCATCACTTTATGCGTGGAAACACTCTATCGTATACGATAGATTTTTGTAATCGGATTTTTTTCTGAATTTCGCACATAGCAGGAGTTTAACGCACGGGACTAATTTTGTTACTTGTCCCGTACTTCAAAAAAATGAAAAGAAATTACCCTCGTGTAATGTCTCAGAGCAGAAAAGAGCAGAAACTCAGTGGAATAGTGATTAAACAAAAGGTAAAAAGAACTATTAGTCCGTACTTGACATGACTCATAACAATCATACTTCCAAATCTGAGAGATTTTTCATTTCATTTAAAATATGGTTTCTAGCTAGCTTTTACTGGTCTTTCTTTTCCTCTCTTGTAGGGCCGTAGCCAACCAACATATCAATATAGGAAAAACCCCATCAAATAAATATAGTTTTCTAAAATGACAGCCACATATATGTGAATATATATAGTGCACTACATGCTCGTCTGGTGCGAGGGATAAATGATACTCTTTTTATTTTTTATTTAAATGATACACTTTGTTTATTAGTTCGTTAAAAGAAATGACATATTTTTACAATTAGAAGAAATTATATTTTAAACTCTTCATTTTACTCATTTATCCTTAATGGGAATCTTATAACCGTACAAATGTTATGACCCCACAAAACTTTTATCATTTAAGTTTTTAAGACTACAAGTAACCTTTTTTTTCCTTATACTTTGTGTCGAGTCAAACTACCTCTTCAAAATTAAAACGGAAAGAGTAATTAACTCTGAAATAACATTTGAGATGAATTTATCCATGTTTCGTTGGGATAAAATCATGGTATAATTAATTCCGGAATTAGTTATCCCGAAATTGTAGTGTTTTTAATCCTTGGGGAGGGTGGAATAACTAATATTAGGATAATTAACCATGTGATAGCTTATTCCCAACCAAACGACCCTTACATTTATAATCAGAATAGACTCTAGATTCTATTCAAGCCGTTTGAGATATTTTTTCTAAATTAATAGTTTGTACATATTAAATAAACTTTTTTAAAGATAAATACAAAGTTGTGCCAAAGCTAACCTACCAATTGAATAGATTCTTTAAAGATACAGTATCAATATTACACACCAAAAATTTTCTAACAACTTTAGTTCCTAAGATGTCTGTCCAAAATACAATATTTATAAATATCGAAGGAACTGCTAGTAAGCTGGATCTTCCCAAAACAATATCGCACTAATGAGGAAATTACAGTACCCCGGCACTGCCAGTACTTTGTAATGTTTTTATAGTTTAATATATATATATATAAATATCCTCTTTAACAAAACAAAAAAAAAACTAAGTTCTAGCTCCTTCGCTACACATAATTAAATTAAAAAAAGACCAAAAAAAAATTGTTTTGTATACCGGGAGTATAATGAAAAACTTCTCCACAATCTGGTCGGAGTTGGGAAGTTGTTGAACAGACAAAAGCTGCAGTCCTTCACATGGGTTTCCCTCAAAGATTCAAGAAGATGAAGTAAGCTGAACCAATCCTTAGCACCTTTCAGATCTTTCAATAGTCTTTATTGTTATTTCCTTTGAATTTATTCACCTTATAAATTTGCGTAAAAGAAGAAAAAGAAGGAGAAGAATATTCATCTCTAGAGGTCTTGAGTTCGAACTCTTAGTACGGAAAAATCGTTGATAGGGAGCGCTTCGCCCCGATGAGATCCTAGCGGTGCAAATCTAAATATAATCGGACTTCAATACGATTACCGAATACCGAATGGGAACTAAATAAAAAAAATATTCTCTTGTGAATAAATTTTCAATGCATGAATATATCCCCTTAAAACTAGAAAAAGCCATGCACATTTTAAGGGATTTTTGGTAGTGGGGTGATCTGTCCTCATAATTTAATTATAAGTAGTTCAAAAGTTGTTCCAGGTATCTAGCATAAGAATGTGACTTTCATATCATCAACCTAAGTTATTCCATTCTCCACTAGAGGTAAACCAAGGATTTGAAAGTGGTAAGAGTACCAATATTAAATACAAATTTGAACAAATATTGGAGCGGGATTCGAATATACACTAATGGTGTGTTTGGTATAACGGAAAATATTTTCCGTGAAAAATATTTTTTGGAAAATAAGTAGTAATCTTATTAATTTTTCGGTGTTTGGTACGTAAATTAAGAAAAATATTTTTTCAAGAGTATTCATAAATAATTTTGATACAATAAACATGAAGCCCTAAACTTTCGAACCAACAACCTTCCGAACCCACAAATTTTATAAACTTCTGAACCACAAAACTTTTGAGACCGCGAAATTTCAAACCCGTAAACTTCGAAATACATAAACCTCCGAACTCATAACTTTGGAACTTGAGAAGGATTGGTGAGGGTATGGAATATGGTGGGGAAACTTGAGAAGGAGTTTTGGAAAATGTTTTCCCTTCTCTTGATAAGGAAAATATTTTCCCCCAATTGAAGGAAAATGAGTTGTTAAGGAAAATATTTTTCAAAACATTTAAGCCAACCAAACATGGAAAAATTGGAAAACATTTTCCGGAAATAACTTTCCTTCATACCAAACACACCCTAAAAGTCAAGTTGTGCCCCCCTAAATCGGCCAAATATAAAGCCTAAGCTTTATATATTTAATATTTACTAGTCGTAGGGTACGCGCTTTGCGCGCGTACTCTATATTCATGAGTACGTAACTTTTAAATATTGCATACCAATATTACCTGATGTGTATGAGTTATTAAAAATATTATAGGAAAAATGAATGGTCCAAAAAATGATGAATGTTAATCTCATTTAAATAGATTAAAATGAAAAAAAATTGTCCTACATAAACTCTCATATTGTTATAAATTAAATTTTATTTGTGGTGAATGTCTATATTTTAGAGAGATCTTAGGGTTTGTTACTTGGTGGCTAAGTCACTTTTTCCCTATAAATAGAGGGGTTCTATTCCATTATAATTGATCTCATATCAATAAGAATTCTCTCTCTATTTTTCTCTGCAATACACTTCTTCTCTTTATATTGTTTATAACATATCAACACGAGACTCTACCAATTGAGTAGAAGCCTTGGGATTGAGCATAATGATTGTCAATTGTTCCATGAACTTCCTTCATGATTAAATTATGTATTTAAGGTAAATATTTTACTTTATTTTTCTCTTTTAAATTCTTGAAATTCTATAATTTGATTTTTAATGTAAGCATAGACAATAAATTGGATTATAAATCTTATAGAGTTTGCAAGAAATTATAACTACCCGAAATGGTAAAATTTTTATGCCTTGTCATGATCAAAATCATGTATGATTGTGGGCTAAGAAGCGAAAATCCGCACATTGAATTTGCTTCATTCTCATTCCCCTTAAGAGAATGTGATAACAATATGTGATAAGTCTGAAAGAAGACAAAATTATTTCCATGAAGGTATCAATGGATGTGAACATGGCAATAGACGAAATTATAATCGTCATTATGATAATGAGAATAATAAGGGTTCTCAAAATAATCCTTAACTTTGCGAAAGTAATATGTCATCGATTTGACATGAGATTTTGTAAAGCACATATAGATGATTATGGTCCATTCATGATGTGAATGTGATAACACATGAGTTATGAATACATATTCATTCTTGGAAGAATATTTAAGTGGTAGTGAGTATACCACACTCACCTATAAGAGGAAGCTTGAGATGAAATAAGAAAATAATGTCATTATTATGGCATGAATGGTCATTGGTCATGTACCTATTGTACGCTAAAATATTTTGGCAATGTGATTATTAAAGTACAACAGTAATGCAACAAACATATCTTGCATATAATTTTGACCGTGACTATAATGGTATAACTGTCTCTTTAAAAGTGATATTCACCGTATGGATGTTGATGAATATGTGGTAGTACCAAATTAATTGAGAGTTCTGGAAGAACCAATTATTACTATTTTGGAGGAATACAATTGATTATCATTTCAATTTATTGTATCGTAGTAAGTCTTAAAGAAACTTATTGAGCTTCTAAAGTATTCGCGAATGCGGTTGGTTATATTGAGACTATAAATAAAGGAAAGATTTAATATATTCTATTACTACAACTTGTAGCGGGGTAATATGTACGTTAAAGTTACCCGTTTTATTCTCCAGTTTGTACTACACAAATAAAATAATACCACAATAAAATGGATGTTTATTGATATAAACACCCTTATCATAATAAACTTGGAGTTTATTGATAATTGCACACGTCATGGTGTAAACCCGAACTTTATCAATATTGATAATATATTCAGTTGGCATAATTGGTTTATCCATATCAATTTAAGTTTGATGTGCAAAAATAAAAGAGAATTCACATGGATAATCAAGAAAGTTCTTTACGAATTCTCTTATTTTGCTTGTTCTCGCGATTATTATACCAACTAAAATCGGGATTGAATCCCTTGAAGTCTGGAATTTATCAAAGGTAAATATGGGTTCATTCACCTTCCATGTATACCACATAAGATGCATCCATGAGATGATTACATATGCGCTTATTATTAATCTACAACCTGGTGTTTGCGAGGTAACTTGCTCAAAATTTAACTTCAAGCATGTTTTTCAGATTTTCTATTCAAGACAGTTCATCTTTATAAGTTGGTTACATCACAATCGGTTTAGCAAAATAATTTATTGAGTGCCTCCACTTAATAGCTAATTGTTGCTTATGAGAACAAAGTTATCTACATCAGTTTGATATATGTTATACACAAAAGTATATCACATTCTTCACTCACAAGTGGTTCAGGATCATGAACCAAATAATTCCATCTTATTATTATTGATGTGCGATGTATATTTTGATTAACATCGTAACACACAAAGATGGATTCTCAAAGTTGAGGGAGCAAGTTAGTTTTTCTAACACTAGGGGGAGAGATGATAAACATTTAAGAAAAGATTACGTGGAATGAATTATTAATTGTCTATAAGCATGATAATGTAATAACGAGGATTTTCAAGGTGCAACATATTCATTGAAGTTAATATGGATGATTTATTCATCAAATCCATGTTGACATCATCCTTCAAGATGCTAGTGCACAAGATTGGATGCGAAGGCTCAAGGATGTGAATTGATGCTCTCATGAGGGGGAGTTAATACGCGTTGTACTCTTTTTTTCTTACAAGATTTTGTCCCACTAGGTTTTTCTTACAAGTTTTTTTAACGAGACAGCCAAAAGGCGTATTGTTAGATATGTGTACTCTTTTTCCTTTTCTAGAATTTTTTTTCACTGGGTTTTATTTTAATTAAGATTTTAACGAGGCACATTATCTGTTCAATAGACATTCAAGGAGGAGTGTTATAAATAAAACTTTATTTATGGTGAATGTCTATATTTTAGAGATCTTAGGGTTTGTTACTTGGTGTCTAAGTCACTTTTCCCCTATAAATAGAGAGGTTCTATTCCATTATAATTGATCCCATATTAATAAGAATTCTCTCTCTATTTTTCTCTGCAATACACTTCTTCTCTTTATATTGTTTATAACACAGATGTTATATTATGATTTCTCGCTTTGTCCCTACTAATCAAAATTATTAGTTGTCTTCTTAATTTTTGGATTAATTAGCATATGTTTGATATAAATAAGTGAAATGATATATCATGATATATCTCCTTATCTCTTTATCCGAGCTATAAAATTCGCATTCCGATGTCGTTTACCAATAAGTCAACTCTCAGTTGACTTTTTCTACTATTAGGTCATTTTTAAAGACTAAGTGACTAAACTCCCACTACAACCATTCCGATTTCAAGCCTACCAACTCTAACACATCAATAACAGTATAACCAACCTATAACAGGTCAATAACAGTAATTATAATGTAGATTCTACATAGCGACTGACCGGTTTGTTATAGTGCTTTTAATATAGTATAGATTATTTACGATATGTACACATATATACATATATTTTTTCTGAAATTACCGAGGGCCGACCCTCCTATCCTAAGAGTAGGTCCGCCTCTGTTCACCCCCTCCCTTAAAAACAACCCGCATTTAATGCCGACCCACATGTTACTATAAAACTTAACTACAGAGAATAAGACAACTTGCTTGAGGACTTTATGTTTTATCAAAAACGTGATAAATCCTTCTACAAGGGATTTTATGGATGAAATTGAAGGTTAAGCTTAGTTAAGCTTAATTGTCAGATCTATGAGAGTGACGCTAAATATAGTGAAATTAAAGTGTCGCGACGTTTGATATCAGACAAAGATGCCGACAATGATTGACCATAAATATGCAAATGAATGGGCAGATTAAATGCTTGCAATGACAATAAATATAATATTAAAGGATAGCTCGCCTAAAATATCAAGTGTTAAGGGTCAACTATCTCTTTGTCAACAATGCAGATGACACGCAATATGGATGGAACACTATGTTCTTGGAACTTGTAAATGAAACTGTGTCTTTTAACTTGGGAATCAATAGAAAAGACAAGAAGTGTATATTTTTCAATAGTCAATGTTACAAAATGTTCTTTCAGATAGTTTCAGATCCCCTTTTTCTTTACTTCTTTCCTATATTATCACGATCCCAAATCCTAACAGGTCGTGATGGCGCCTATCGTCAAAATTAAAGTGATAAGGAAATGTTTATATTACATTTTGTCGAAGAATAACGATTAAGTGTCTAAAACCTTAAGTTTTCTTCAAAAACCAAAAGAAAGTTACGTTTTGTTCAGTATTAAAATACAAGTTGGTGACCTAATATGGTATTCCGTAAGTATGATTATAAAGTCTCTTAATTTTATATAATTATTGTCATGTGGCCAAAAATTAAATTCCGGTTTTTGCGGCGTAGTAGATTAACTTAAGCTAATCTGCCTGATTTCTTACTCTTACCAATTTCAGAAGGAGACACAAATTCATTGTATTTGACCTAATTAAAATTTCTTTTCTTCTTTCTTATCACAATATTGACAAAAAATTGCTCATTTTTTCAAAAATTTATTTTCCGTCAATTGTTATTTTATTTTGAGATTGAATAAAGCTGATAAATAAGAAGATCATTTTCTTAGAAGTGATCATAGGTCTTCTTTTTCATTTACTCAAATATTCAAAACTAACTTATTGCAGGTATCCGATACAATGAGAAAAAGAGGCAAGAGAAGAGAGAATAACATATTCGGTGTAATTAGTGGCGAATGAAGAATTTCTTTTATAAGCGATGTCACTATTTGAATAAGTGAACAAATAAATAGATCAATATAACAACAAGGGGTATCATTTTTTAAAATATTTATACTCAATATTTTTGTTTTTCTTATTATTTATGCATACGTGCATATTTACGAAAAAAATTGACGAAGCAATGCCAGTGAGACCGCTTGAGACAATATGCCTACGGCCCTGAGTGTAATTCCATAAGTCGAATCTAAAAGGTACAAACAATGTACGTTGATTTTGTCTCATAAATCGAGAGATTATTTTAGACAAATCTTCAATTCAAGAAAAGCAAAACGACAACCGTTCAAGAAAAAAGGGAACATAGAAAAGAAAAAATTTGTGATGAGGGGCATCATTGCTAGAGAACATCGACCTAAAATGCACATGATTACTCAAAATTCTCTTGGAAGTAGGACCAAATTATTAGTACATCACGAATACCAGATCCAAAACTATCGTTATAAGTGTATTAAATATTAAAAAGCAACATTTACCCATATATTTTTGAAATAATATTTTCCAAACATTAGGAAAATTGCACCACATTGTTTAGGTATTACTTAAAATATTAAGTAGTTTTGGCATAACCCCATTAGGGATATTATCCAAGAAAATAGTAAGTAAAAAAGCGTCATTGTAATTTTATTTAATGATAATTGGAAATAAAACTTGATTTTCGAAACCTTAGAGATAAAAATTCGCCATTTCTATAATGCAGAAATAAATCTATATATCCATTTTCGTCGTCTTGAGTAAAAACATATAATATATTTTGATATATTTATTTCTTTTTAATATATTTGGACGTTACCAATTATGCCTTTTAATTACTAACCATTTTATTGAGTGTTATACATCGATTTTTCAATTACAAATATTACTAATTTACATTTTAGGAACATGAGATTAGTTTATCCAGTTTTATTCAAATAATTACAAAGGGAAAATTATTTCAACAGTTTAACATTTCTAATGATAATTAAATGGCACAATAGTTTTCTTAGACAAATTAAATATCATCACAGTAAAATGGACGATATTGCACCTATTTATTCCTATTCACATGAATCAATGAATCTATGACAATCATCAAACCAAATAAAGTAATTAATGACCAATAATTATTCATATAATCCAAGAAAAAAGCTTGGTATATACCAAAAATATTTACCTAACTTTTTATCCATTGTTAACCTTTGATTAGGGAAAGTAAAGCTTTTATTGTCTTGGTATATTGAAGAAAAGAACAAACACCAATAATTGAGTTTTGAGGTTATGATAGTTGGATTTAAGTTAAATTTTACACTAGTCACAAATAGGAATAATAGTACTAATATATGTCAATCCTTGAAAATTAGATATTAATGACCCGTTTGGCCATAGATTTTGTCAAAATATATCTGAGTTTTTCTTTTGGCAAATACATGTTTGGCAGGATCAGTCAGGGATACTTGCATTAGGATAGACTGCCGCATCACACCCCTTGAAATACGGTCTTTTCCCAGATCCTGCATGAACACGAGATACTTCGTGCACCGAGCTGCCCTTTATTCCCATCGAATAAAAAAGAAATTCTACATTTGATTTAGGACCCATTTGTCCATAAAATATTTCCTTTTTTCGAATTTTTTTTCAAAAATGTGTTTTTTCATAAAATTTTGCAAGTTTTTGAAAATGAGTTTTTTGAAATTCCAAAAAACAAAAACTTTTTTTTCCACTCACAAAGCTGCAATATTTTTTAAGTGAAATGTATATCCAAACATAATTTCAAATTTCAAATACAAATTTTTAACTTAACTCAAATATTACTTTTTTTTTTCAAAAATTATACTCTCTCTGTTCCAGTTAATGTGAACTTATTTCTTTTTTGGTCCGTTTTAAAATGAATGACCCCTCTCTAAATTTAGAAACAATTTAGCTTAAACTTACAATTTTACCGTTAATGAGAATCTTTTATAACCACGCAAATACCATGAGCCCATTTTTAACTTGTTTAGTACCACAAATTCTAAAAGTTTTTATTTTTTCTTAAATTCTGTACCTAATGAAGCAGGTTCACATAAATTGGAACAGAGGGAGTAATTTTTTATGTCCAAACGCTTACTTAGACATAATAACAAAAAAATGAGCCAATTTTTCTTTGGAAAAATAAGAAATGCAAACTAATTTTATGTCCAAACCATTATTTTTTTTACAAGAAAAGAGAGATTGTATAGGAATCTAAGGGGGTGTAGTACTGTAGTATAATTCAGAATAATGAAAATAATGTCATGTAAGAGCAAAACATGGCTTATAATTTTACTCATTATTTAATCTTTGTCCAGTTCATCTATGTCGGCTTGTTCTCTACTACTACTACTGTCCTCTCAACGTAAAAAAACTCTATTTTTGACACTAACATACGTATCATATAACACACGCATTACACTATAAACTTAATTTCATTTACAGTAATTAATTATATTATAATCTTTCATATAGAATAGTATAAAGATGTTATTGTAGTACATATACAGTAGCAATATAAAGCAGCTCGTTTATTATTGGCGTCTGATTTTCCGGCGAGTTCTCTGATTCTTTGGGTTGCCAGTAGCGTGTAACTTATTGACCACACCTATTGTTTCTACTTTATTCTCTCTTCCTTTCCATTTTTGGATATATATATTTTTTTTGGCATTCTTGATTTTCCGGCGAGTCTTAGCTTGGTGGTTTTAGTTTTAGTTACTTCCTTTACCGGCTGAAGTGGTAATCAGTAATCACTGAATTCAGAGATAAAACTATCTTTTTTGGGTATAGTGTAAGTTGAAAAGAGGCTGTTTGTTTTTGGGGGTGTAGTTTGATTCCGGCAACCGGAAAATGCTGACGTATTCATGACAATGGAAAAAGAAGAATATTTGCATTTTAGGAAATTCTGCTGGTTTTGGATATTATAAAATATTGTGTTGGAATTATGGAGCTAGCATAATGGTTGAATTATAAGCTCTTTGCAGCTGGAATTTTGTGTTAGAGGAATTAATTTGTTTATTTTTGAGAGAGAGAGAGTAGTGGGAAAGATAAATAAATTGTGAAGAAATTCAAGTGGAAATTTTGCTGAAATGAAGGCACCATCAAATGGTTATATTGCAAATTCAGGAGAAGGTGTTTTACTATAGCCTAAGTGATTCTTTTGCATTTCTATCTTCAGCCTTATTATTTATTTTCTTCAATCTGTGTCTTGGTAAGTGAAATTTCCTGTCATAGTTGAGCTTTGATTCGAAGGGTAGCCTTGGATCGTAAAGTTGTTAAGTCACGGGTTCAACCCGTGGAAGCCGCGACTAATGCTAGCATTAGGGTAAGCTGTCTACCTTAAACACCCCTTGGGGTGCGGTTCGTTGCGTGAACGCATGATGCCTTGTACGCCAGGCTGCCCTTTAGTTGAGCTTTGATTTGTTAGTTTGATAAGTCCTAGCATGGCCATTCACATGAGCTAGGTAATTGGTTCTAGCTCAATTTAGAAATGCCTAAACTACTCCTGGAATCTTTGTGTTTACTCCATTTTGGAGGAGAAAGAATACATTTTGATTTTTGTGCACCATTCTTTGTCAATTAAGATTTGAGTAGGTTCTGCTTTTGCTTACAAGCCAGTATAAGGAAGGGAAAGAACAGAGTTGAAAACATGGATATCGCTGAGAATAATAACGAAATTAATACTGCAAAGTTTGTTTGACATTCTGCGTTCATGAATGCTTTAATAGGATCCACTTGCCATAAGTTCATATTGTCACATGGTTTTCTTTGATAAAGGAAACTGAAAAAGTTGTTCTATTCATGGATTATCAGATCAAGAAACTGCCGCTTCATTATAATCATCGATCCTTGCGTATCATTGACATGCCTTAACTCACCAGTGTTGGTTAGTTTTTTATTGCCATTTGGTATACAACCATTAGAGGGTCACACAATGTTCACTTAGTTTCCTGGTATTGCTGAATCTTTATAAATATTTGGCTTGCGGAACTCCTAATCGTCACAATTATTTCACTATAATAATCCTTCAGTTGGGGGTAACAGAAGGAGAAACAGAAGAACATTTCCTCTTTTTGGTTGCATGAATGATAGCATAATTTCATGCATAAAGAAGTTTAGTTTCTAGCACATTGAAGCTTCATATGTATGTTTGTCTAAAGTTTTACTTTAATTTAGTAAATATGCATACCTAAAAAAATTTATCGTACTGCAACAGGAGACAGAAAGGTCATGAATTCAGAGTTATGGCACGCTTGTGCTGGCCCTTTGGTTTCTTTGCCTCCTATCGGAAGCCTTGTGGTATATTTTCCTCAAGGTCACAGTGAGCAAGTGTGTTTCTTTTGAAGTTGAATCGGATTATTATTTCCCTAGATATTGCCCGAGGATGAAAGCTTACTCGATATTAACACCATGCAGGTGGCGGCATCAATGCAAAAGGAGACGGATGGAATACCAAGTTATCCTAATCTTCCTTCCAAGTTGATCTGCATGTTACACAATGTCACTTTACATGTACGGCATCTTACTCAATCCACACATTGGCTAGGAATTCACAGTTTCATGAATTGTTTTTCCATTTTCCACATATTTTGCTTACAATTAATGATTCGATATGGGGGTCTTCCCGTACCTTCATTGTATTCCTTGTATTTAAAAAGACGTAAATGGAAACTCAGGATCACTATACTTTTGTAAGTTTTGTCAGTGTTTGATTGAATCCACAATCTCAAATTGATGTTGCATGTGAATTAAGTGGAAAAATATAGTTCTATTAAGGCTAATCAAAGAGTGGTGGAATTTTCCTTATCCTAATGTGGTATACTTGTGATGTTATTGTTAGGCTGACCCTGAAACTGATGAGGTTTATGCTCAGATGACACTTCAACCTGTAAACAAAGTAAGTCCTTTATGCTGTTTGCAATTTCTGGGGAACGTACTTTTTACCTCCTCTTTAAGAAGTTGAACGAATCGTAATTTTGCTTTTTTTTTTTTTTTTTTTCCTGCAGTATGACCAGGAGGCTTTGCTTTTATCGGATATGGGCCTTAAGCAGAACAGGCAGCCTGCCGAGTTCTTCTGTAAAACTCTCACAGCTAGTGATACTAGTACCCATGGCGGATTTTCTGTTCCTCGTCGAGCAGCCGAGAAGATATTTCCTCCCCTGGTTTGTTTATCTTCACAAAGTGTCTTCCAGAAAAAGAGATCCGCTTTTATGCATCTGACAGACAACTTCTTTATAGGATTTTTCAATGCAACCTCCTGCTCAGGAACTAATGGCTAGAGATTTGCATGACCAAGCTTGGACTTTTAGGCATATCTATCGAGGTACTTTTTAAGATCTTTTACTTTCTTATGTTGGAAGCTTAATTTTAATAATTCTATGTAGAACCGAGGGCCTATTGGAAACAGCCTCTCTACCTGTTAAGTAGGGGTAAGGTCTGCGCACAGACTACCCTCCCCAGACCCCACCTGGTGGGAACATACTGTTTGTTGTTGTTGTTGTTGTTGTTGTTGTTGTTGTTGTATGTTGAACTACTAATGAGGTTGAGGTATATCACTTTTGAGTTGCTAAGCTAGTAGGATTTAAGGTTTTTCTTCGAAGGATACAGTTCCGTTTTGGAGTGCTTGATTAAGTGATTCGAATGATTATCCTGATAATATCTACATTAGCGATAATTGTCTTTAAATCTAACTCAACTTAAGAAAAATGCGATTCCAATAAGTGCTCGTTGACATTAATTTGCATGATTCAGGTCAACCAAAAAGACACCTTTTGACTACTGGTTGGAGTGTCTTTATCTCCTCTAAAAGGCTATGTGCCGGCGATTCTGTCCTTTTCATAAGGTAACAGCGAAAATTAGTATAGTACTTTTTATATCTGATAGTCATCCTGTTTCTAAACTGAGAAAATTTGATGTAGAGATGAAAAGTCACAGCTTCTCTTGGGTATAAAACGAGCGAATAGACAGCAGCCCGCCCTCTCCTCATCTGTTATATCTAGTGACAGCATGCACATTGGGATCCTTGCTGCTGCAGCTCATGCTGCTGCAAACAACAGCCCATTTACTATCTTTTACAATCCGAGGTACTATATCAACGCTTTTGAGATAAAAAAATATTACGTGTTTGGACTTAAATGTTGAATTATACACAAATTGTTTATCTTGCTCCTTTTGTTACTTGACAGGGCTAGTCCTTCTGAATTTGTAATTCCTCTGGCCAAGTATAATAAAGCTATGTATGCACAAGTTTCACTAGGCATGCGATTTCGGATGATGTTTGAAACAGAGGAGTCTGGAGTCCGTAGGTACATGGGTACAGTAACTGCTGTTAGTGATTTGGACCCCATACGATGGAAGAACTCTCAGTGGCGTAATCTTCAGGTACTCAGTCATCTACGCGTTGACCCCAAGCATCTGCTTAGAATTTTGTTATATATAACTTAGTGGTCATAGTAGAGCCCGTCCCGCTTCTTGAAAATATATTTCTCAGTCATACCAAATACAACTACATATACTAGGCAATGTCACTCATTATCGGTTGCTCCTCCTGATTAGGAGTACTTGCTTGCACTTTGGTTCATGACTTCATAACGGTAATGACATGTTTTAGAAGCAACGCGTTTCCCTTATCCTTGTGTGAGTGTGTGTTTTCCTTTTCTAAAAAACCATTTTAACCATTTACAGGTGTTTTCTGGTCATTAGTATCCTGATGCATAGATCTATTGTCTCTGAGCCGAGGGTCTCCCGGAAACAGCCTCTCTACCCCCTCTGGGGCAGGGGTAAGGTCTGCGTACACTCTACCCTCCCCAGACCCCACTGGTGGGATATTACTGGATTGTTGTTGTTGTTGTTGTTGTTGTAGTATCCTGATGCCGTCTTTATTGAACTTTAATTGTGGTTCCAAACTATTTCTTGATGTTATGCAATAAACTACACTTGGATTATATCCAGTCCTAAATTATTTCCTGATTTAATTTGTTAGGTGGGATGGGATGAATCAACTGCCGGGGAACGTCCAAGCAGAGTTTCAATTTGGGATATTGAGCCTGTTGTGACTCCTTTTTATATCTGTCCACCTCCATTTTTCAGGCCCAAGTTCCCTAAACAGCCAAGTTTTCCTGGTAAGCTACTTGACATTTAGCTCTCTTGTAATGTTTCAATGGTTAAAAAGAACTAAAACAAAGAGCCTATTTGAAGGTTCACTGTAGTTAAAACCAAACTTTGACTTACAGGAGATATTGTAATTTTCTGTAATATTTCTGGTTAAATATGACTGGAAATAGGTCTAACTATTAGTACATTAAGTATCGAGGATGTTTATCAACTTAATCTCCCTCATCTCGACTTCCACAAGAAGGAAATTAGTCTACTGTAACTTCCTCGATATAATCCTCAACGGGGTAGTGCTTTTGCAGGTGATGAATCTGATATTGAAAATGCATTAAAGAGGGGGATGCCTTGGATCAGCGATGAGTTCGGTCTAAAAGATGCTCCAAGTTCAATATTCCCTGGACTAAGCTTGGTACAATGGATGAGTATGCAACAGAATAATCATAATCCTGTTTCCCAATCCGGACTTCCCAATGTCTTACACAGTAATATTGGCACGGATGACCATTCTAAGTTGTTGAGCTTTCAGTCACCTACACCAGGTCTCCAGTTCAACAAACCAAACCAACTTAATCAGCAATTTGGTCAAATCCAGCAGCCACCATTAGCATGGTCCCAACAACAGCAGCAATCATTACAGTCTCCCGCGAGTGCACAGCAGCACACGCTGCACCAGCAGCAACAGCAACACTCGCTGCAGCAGCAGTCACAGCAACACTCGCTGCAGCAGCAGTCACAGCAACACTCGCTGCAGCAGCAGCCACAGCAACATATGTTGCAGCAGCAGCCACAACCACAACCACAGCCACAGCTTCACCAGCAAGCACAGCAGCAACTGCATCAACAACGTGGACCCCAGCAGCAACAGTTAACAGTGAATTCGCCGCCAGTAAATCATTGTGTGTCCCCTAACCAGCTACCAAACCAAAGTTTTCCACAAGCTTCGATATATGCTCAGCTTCAGCAGCAACAGTTACTATCAGTCAGTAACCAATCGCAGCTAAATGTTCCAAACAATAGAAATCCATTTCCTTCAACATCCTTGGCACAAGACTTTCCCTTTCAGCAACAAGCAAACCAGCAGTCTAACCTCTTGCAAAAATCCCAGCAGCAGCAGCAGACAATACCACAGCAAGCTCCACTACAATTGTTGCAACAGAGTTTGATGCAGAGGCAACAAGTACAGACATCGTCACAGCAGAGCCTTACAGAGCAGCAGCTGCAACTACAGCTTCTTAATAAACTGCAGCAGCAACAACAGCAACAGCAGCAACAAGCTCAGCAATCATCTCATGTAAGTTCTACTCTAGAGCCACGTATGCCCCAGCAACAACAGAACCGGCAACCACAAGATCTCCAGTTTGGTCATCAGCAATTGAGTTCCAACATCATGACCACAGCCACACATCTACAGTCACCTCAACATGCTTTCAACCAACTCCAAGGCCAAAACAAATCCCCGATAACAATCAGAGCACTTTCTGGTGCTACAGATGGCGATGCTCCTTCATGTTCAACCTCTCCTTCTACAAATAATTTCCAAGTTTCACCACAAAACTTCTTGACCAGGAACCAAGGACAAGCCATACTAGTGGATGAGTCAGTAGTTGATCCATCTCAAGAGCAAAACAAATCCGAATTTCGAATGAAACATGAGCAACCCTTCTCAAAAAGTTCGGAGCAGTCTAAATACAAAGGTAATGGTACTGAGAACTTAGAGGCAGCCTCATCGACAACATCATACGGGTTGGATTCTAGTGGCTTCAACTTTTCATTGCCTGCATTATGTGCGGAAGGCGATGTTCAATCACATTCTAGGAACAATCTTCCTTCTGCAGCAAATATAGATGGATTGACTCCCGATGCTTTGCTGTCAAGGGATTATGATTCCGGAAAGGATATGCAAAACCTATTCTCTCCTTTTGGAAATACTCCTAGGGACATAGAAACAGAGTTGTCTGCTGCTGGGATCAATTCTCAACAATTTGGGGTTCCAAACATGTCATACCAGCCAAGATGTTCTAACGATCTTGCTGTTAATGATAATGGTGTTGTAAATAATAACTCGTGGACGAATCAGACTCAGCGCATGAGAACATATACAAAGGTCTGCCGCACACATGCTTTGCTCTCTTTTAATCACTATTTATGTGTCTTTTCTTATTTCAAGTTTTCATATGATGGCGTAGTAGTGTTATATCTCATTCCTGTCATTTATGTTTTTAATATTGTTTTGCAATTATGAAGGTTCAAAAACGAGGCTCTGTGGGAAGAACTATAGATGTGACTCGTTACAAAGGCTATGATGAACTAAGGCATGATCTAGCACGTATGTTCGGAATTGAGGGACAGCTTGAAGATCCTCAAAGAACTGAATGGAAGCTTGTGTATGTAGACCATGAGAATGATATACTGCTTGTTGGTGACGATCCTTGGGAGTAAGTGTTGACTTCTATAAAGTTGTATTATGATTCTTGAAGTATTATTTTTCCAAGATATTCATGTTTTCCTCATTTTTCTCAGGGAATTCGTGAGCTGTGTTCAGAGCGTCAAAATCTTGTCTTCTGCTGAAGTGCAGCAAATGAGTTTGGATGGGGATTTAGGTAATGTGCCAGTACCAAACCAAGCTAATAGTGGCACTGACAGTGGTAATGCATGGAGGGGACACTATGATGACAACTCTGCTGCATCTTTTAATCGATGAAGGCGTTCCCATTTCATGAACTAACTTTGCAATACATTTTTCAACACGATTCCCTTGAAGCTGCTAGCAATTCAGATCACCAGAATGCAGCAACTTGTGTCATTTTTTTTATTCGTGACGTGAGATGGCAGTCCGCGGATATGTCTTCGTGGCACAGTTGATGTTAGATTAGTACCTTTACTACTTTGTGGAGTGTTTTAATCAGATTTACTGAGATCAGGATCTTTATCTTTATTCTTATTCGAAGGTCCAAAAATCTGTTAGTGAGTTTAGGATAGCAGGTTTCCAATGTTGAATTATTTTTTTTCTAGATCAGGTTGATGTAAATTAGCCTAGTAATTTAGGCTTGGAAAAACCACAGGAAGAAAGATTCCTGTTGTACTAAATTTAACAGAAAGTGTATAGCTTTGCCGGATGTGGAAAACAATATCTAAATGATATTAGAACACTTCGAGTTTTTATGCTGCTGAAATATCTAGTAGGTCGATTATAATTTTATACAGGGATAAGTCCAAATTTATCCTAGAACTTCGAAATTAGTCACAGGATCTGATACGGGGGCGGCATCATTTTGGAGAGTCCGCGTAACATAGCAAAACATGACATTGTTGTTATTAAACATACAACAACAAACCCAGTTAGGAAAAATTCAGTTCCAATCTTCATAATCTGCAGCTTTCAATCACTTGGTAACATACAAACATACCCACAAGGGTAAAAAAATTCTCAAATCAAAAAAGGTAATGCGTTCAGAAAATTGATTCTACACTTGAACATTAATCATTAATTTGCAGTGTTTGCCGAAATGTGAATGCAGCTTTCTCTTCCTAACCTTAATTTTTGGTACAGAATAATTAACTCGATATCCAAACTAAGATAGCACAGCCATCACATCAGACGTCCTGAGTGTAATGTAGTCGGAACCATCAGCGCCTTTGAATTCACTACCCGCGTATTTGGAGTAGAGAACTGTATTACCAGGGGATACTGATAGTGGTTTCCTGTTTCCTTCCTCATCAAGAGGACCAGGCCCGACAGCTATAACCTGTAATTTCAAACATAGAATAAGGTTTAGAACATCTCACAACCAATATAGATGCAGATCAGAGGCAATATTGATTATTGACTGCCAGTCAATCTTCTATCTCTTACCGCGCCAATTGAAGGCTTTTCCTTGGCTGCCTCAGTCAACAGTAAGCCTCCTGCGGTTTTTTCTTCAGCCTCGGCAACCTGACAGCAAATGCAACCACCAGTGAACGCTCGTTCAGTCAATTAAAGCCGGGTAAACAAAAGGAAAACTAAAGCAGAAACAGACAACCAGCTGACAACGGATCATCAGATATCTTGCATACAAGGAAGGAATGAAGGATAAGATTGACAAACCTTGATTAGGACTCTGTCATTTAATGGCTGCAAATCCTTGATATCATCTGTCTCAAGGACACCGACAATATCATCCTCTTTCAGAATGAGGTGCTTTGATCCATCAAACTCCACCTCTGTTCCAGCATACTTTGAGTAGACGACTTGGGCACCCGTCTATATACAATAGATCTTTTCAGTCAAACTTGATTTTCATGTATTTATCCAAGCTTGATTATATTATCTGAATATAATATTACCTTCACGCTAATGTCCACTTTAGTCTTTCCAGCTGAACGACCCTCCCCAACAGCAACCACCTCACCTCCTTGAGGTTTTGACTGGGCTGTTACTGGAAGTAAGATACCACCTACAGTCTTCTCCTCCGCGGTCTTAATCTTTACCAATACTCTATCGCCCAAAGGCTTAAGCGTAGTGTACTATAAGAACAACAGCAAGAAAATAAATATTTAGAGCATGCATGAAATTTTTCCTGCTAAAATTGGAATAATTTTATTGCGTGACCATTTAGTAGAGACAAATCACCACATTTACAAACCAAACATCAGAACTCAACAAATAGTTCTAACTGAGAAAACAAGTAACTATCCTTTTTCTTTTGTTTGGGGGGATGGGGGGGGGGGGGGGTTTTTTTTTTTAAACCATCTAAGTGGGTAAAAGGAAAGGGTTTAAAAAATTCC
>ML293149.1:46297-92720 GCA_005239495.1 Nicotiana undulata
GGTTGCGTGCGCAATGTCTCTTTAACATGTATAAGAGCTGAATATGATAGTGTAAGGTTACCCACAAGGGAAGGGGAGCCTTGGAGCAACGGTAAAGTTGGCTCTGTCCATATGACCTATAGGTCACGGGTTCGAGCTGTGGAATCAGTCATTGATGCTTGCATCGGGGCCTACATTACACCCCTTGGGGTGCGGACCTTCCATGGACCTTGCGTGAAAGCAGGATGCTTCGTGCACCGAGTTGCCCCTTTGAGATTACCCACAAGCTAACCTCATTAGGCACCGAGTCGCTTCTGCACACGCTTCTCGCTTAAAGAAGCAGAAGCGAGGCGAGGGACCTGCGCCCTTCAGCCCTAAAGCGCGACTCTAGTTGAAGTTATTTGTTTCAACTAATTCTTGCAAAATAAACCAAGACTTGATCTTTCTTTTAAAGAAACAAAAACTACCTAACCAATACCTGATAATTGCACTAAATCAATCATGAACAAGAAAACCAGTGTTCATATTGCACGCGACAACGTTCATTAACACAATACAGGAAGCAGCGTAAATACCAAAGAAACCAAATCTCCCTAGTCATTCAGCTACCCCAGTTAAAACAAAATGATGGAACTGAAACAAATACTTAAAAAAAAAAAAAATAATAATGTACCTTAGGGGCTACAGTGGTGGCAGCCTTAACAACAAGACTACGAAAAGACCTGCTATTCTGTTTCAATGGGGCAAAAGACGCAACCTTTACACTACCATTGGACCTTAGCCCTTCAAATGATACAAAACCCTTTGCACAAATTGATGATGCTGTTAGCTGAGTAGTCGCCATTTGTTTCTACACTCAATCAAATTAAACCCCAAAAAGATTAAAATGGTTATTATCCTCAAAACTCAAAATTAAAAGAGGAAAATTAACGTTAAAAACAATATATTTTGAGCAATGATAATAAAAACAGTACCTGAATTCGGAGTCAAAAAGAAGGATTTTTTCTTTCTTTTGAACTGAGGGTAGTGAGAGTGTGTGGTTAGGTTTGAAAAAATATAGAGTAGTTTGGTAAGAAGAGGATAACAAACCCTAGAAGGTTCAAGAGAAAGATTTTGGCAGGCAAAAGATAAGAAGTTTCTAGAATTTTTCTTTTGTTTGTTTGTTTGTTTCTTCGATTGGGCTCGGGTTAGACCCTTTGATATGGACCAGTCTGACAATTGGGAATTTTACGCAAATAGCCAGTCATATTAATTATTTAATTTTTTTAATCATATACATAGATTATATATTAATTATACACAACTATACACATGTAATACATGCAATATACATGTATTATACATTTATCGGTTATTTAAGTAGGGGGCGCTGCTATTTGGGTTAATATTTGGACAATTTTTCCAACCTCTCAAGTAAGGATTAAGCCCAATTAGTTCTTCGGGCCCTAACCAAGGATTTATCGAAAACATACTCTCTGTCTCGGAGAGGAATAAGATTTGTGTACACGTTATCCTTTTCAAATTTTAGTTGTGAAATTATAGTGGATGTTTTTATTGTGTTACTGACTATCAAGGTTCCACTACTATAAATAACGTTGGATAGACCTTTTCAAAACCATTTTTTTAAAATATTTTGATCCCAATAAAAAATATTGAGAAAATAGCTTCCCATTACAATTTTACAGCGCGCTCGCCAAGAGTTTTGAACCAATTTTGAAGTACTACACATTGTGATGATTACCAACATTTTCAGCGTCAAATTTTTGAAGCACCAAAAAATTTGTTTGTCTTATTTTCAGCCATAATTTTAAAATTTTCTGGTGATCTGTCAGAGTTTGTAGCAAAATTCTTAAGACGAGCATAATTGTTGAGCGTGCTTTAGAATTTTGGTGATCACGACATATTTTAAAAAATTGGAAAAAGAAATAATGTGGCTTTAATCTAGTGGTGAGAGCGCAACACATGATGTGCGGGTTAGACTACGTCATGGTATCAAACTCTCCCATATTAAAAAAAAATATTAAGAGATAGAGTAGTGAGCCCATTATTTATCGAGTTTTGAACCATGTGATACTTGTTTCATGGATTTCTTATTTAAAAAAGACGAGATACAAACAAAATTTCTTTCTGATATATAGTACAAACAAATGTGCCAAAAAAATTAATTTAGAAAATCTGATTTGAAATTAAAAAGTAAATCGTGAGAAAATGAAAAAAGATTATACATGAAAGGTCAATTTATAAAAAGGTAAATATATTATTTAATTTAATGAGAGAAAAAATTACGTATTAACTCACTTAATCCTGATTTTACCAAATTAAAATAATACTAAAATTTAAAATCTTTTATTAATAATTATAAATATAAATATTATAATATAGTAGCATTTCATATTTTTGGAGTCTGGCAAGAGTTTCATCTACTAAAGCCCTAGAGCTTAAAGTTATTTTCTGCCGCCTTATTTTCTGCCCTAGAGCCGCCATTGTTAAAACTGCCATTTTATTTTCTGCTGTTATAAAGAGGCACACAAAACAAATTAGGATTAATACGAATGAGAAAAGATGCAGCATGATGAGAGGTCATATGGTAGCACTTCATATTTTTGGAGTCTCTAAGACAAGAGTTTCCCCTACTAAAGCCCTAGAGCCGCCATTGTTAAAGTTATTTTTTGCCGCCCTTGTTTAGTTATTTTCTGCAGTTAAGTTATAAGGAGGCGTACAAATTAGGGTTACGAGTCAATGGCGACTCCATGTATCAGTGGCCTAAATCGAAATTTAATAAGAGACCTTATACTTTTTTATTAGTATATATACACACATTTGTCGAAAAAGATAGTGTTGCTATTTTTTCATACTACTTGTTATTATATTATATCATGCTTAAATATAAAACACTTAACTTCACATAGCAATATTATCCTTTATATTAATAATAGGTAATTCAAATAAATTGGATGTATGACATATTTTTTCAATATGTTACCTTTGATATTTGTTGTAAAAGATATTAATATGAAGATCTAAGTAATTTAATTTAAAGTTCTAAAATATTTTTAGTATTAAAGATTATATAGTCCTTCTTTCTTTCTTTTTGTCCAAGATTTTTTTTTGTTGTGAACTTTAACATTGTCTAACTTGAAATAAAATCATAAAATTCATTATTAAAAAATTTTGGGGACCTAAATTAAAGCTTTAATAGTCTCCTAATTGAGCCATATGCCCCCCACCCACCCCCCACCCTTGCTATTCTCAATCAATTTTTGTAGGAAAATAAGTTGTAGGAAATAAAAATAAGTCGTTAAAGGATTGTATTCTATGTAAATTCCTCGATATTTTTTTATAGAGTCTCGATTAAGATAAGACAACAATTAATCAATGTGTTATTTGGTTACCAAACGTGAATGAAGCTAGTTGAATAACATGTTCATTTGCAGTGGTCTATAAATAATTGTTGATAATTAATGAGGGTGGTTCAACGAAACTGGTGGCTTAAAACTAAAATATATTTAAAGACGATGGAATTTCTTTCATAAATACATATAATATTGAGACAGAAAAAAATGGTGAGAGAACAACGTATTATATGGGGGTTAGCGTAAGTCATGTGGTATTGAACTCCCTATAAAAAATATAGAATTAAATAATTTGGTAAAAAGATTGAACCTATTATCGAACGTGTTTTGAACCTTAAGATACTTGTCTCTAGATTTCTTAGTTAAAAAAAATGAGACAAAAAAGAACTTGTTTACTGATATGTGGATCAATCAAATGTGACCAAAAGGAATAGTTAATTTAGAAAATTTGATTTAAAATTAGAAAGTAAGATAGTAAAAAATCTACATATATATATATATTAAAAGCACGAAACCTCTTAACGAAATATCGTTTGGCCTTTTTACCCTTTTAAAATATTATTCGTACTAGACAAAATAGTCATTTGTTTTTTTCCTAATATTTAGGACATAATCATTTAATTGTTTTCTTAATATTTAAGACTTTAATTATTTCCTAATATTTATATCCTTTGGATATTTATATTCGGAAATTCAGTCTCAATAATTAACAATTACATAATGCAATTTTATGTGTTTCTAATAAGCTACTAAAAAGTTAACAAATAGTTTATATATCATACCAAAAAATGGAGAAAAGTATACAAATTGAATAAGAAAGAGATCTAACAAAACATTGAAACATGAAATATTTTCATATGTAAGGTTCTACGAAATCCACCTTCATGACGCGATGTTAGTGTCCTCAACTTCTGAAACATAATTAATGAATAGAGTTGTTAATAAGTGAATCTTTTTATGATCTTTAAAATTTTACACACTAGTTTCAAAAACAAGAATCGATCTTTTCTCTCTCGACTGACTCTTCCTCGTAGGTATCGAAGACAACGGCGTTGATCCCGATGAGCCACCCCATCATCAACTTCGATGGGGCGCCGCCTTGTCTCGTCCCACCAAAAATTCCTGACATCCCCCAAAAGATCCAACAGAGAGAATTTATCCCCACTTTCAAAGACAAACTTCTCTCTATTGAATCAATGGAAGATATAAATATTTTAAACCAAGATCTCCCCCCATCTCCAATCAACTCAAATCTCAATCCAACTTACGAATCTGCTCAACCATATTTAATGATCCTTGATACACCCTCAACCAGTGAAGTCCCTGAAGTCAGTCTAGACATTATAACCTCCACAACTAAAAAAATAAAAAATAAAAAACTACGACGGAGGACAGAAATAGAATGTATACACCTTGGAGATACTCCGTTATTATCAAATTAGTGGGAAAATAAATTTAGCACCAACACCTCAAAGACGAAATTATTAGATTATGGAAACCCAGTGAATCTTTTCCACTAATAGATTTGAGCCTTGATTTTTTCATCGTCAAATTTTTCAAAGAAGAAAATATGAGAATAGCACTCCAAAATGGCTCATGGTTTATCAATGCACATTTCCTCTCAACAAGGCAATGTGAGTCAAATTTGTGGCAGAAAAAGCTAAACAAATTCATACAACATTATGGGTACGCCTACCTCAACTCCCAACTGAATTCTACGATAGGTTAATTTTAAAGAAAATTGAGAATTCCATAGGGAGGTTACTCGAGATCGATACATGCACTAGCTCCACCCTTAGAAGCAGATACGCACGTCTTTGCGTAGAACTACCTCTAGATCAACCAACAGTAATATATACTAATTGGCACTCATCTTCAAAGTCTAGTCTATGAAGGTATTAATTTCCTATGCAAAAAATACGGTTATTTGGGACACACTGTCACTTCATGCTCCTTCATCTCACAAAGACCAGAGAAACCTCAACAAACAGTGACCCAAGCACATACAAAGTAGTCTAATATCACTCATGCACAACCCCCAACGGAGGAGCAATGGCAGGTTGTGTTATTCACAAGGCGGAGAAATCAACGCCCAAGAAAGCCTACTTAAATTAAACAATAAATTGCTCGGTAAAACAATACGGTACCAGGTAACTGTATATATGTAAAAATCTATGAAGCTGCAGCATGTAAGTACCTTAACTCCCAAAAACTTATTTATAAAGTATTAAATGCGCCTAACAATTCTACATAAATGAGCCTAATAATTTTTTAAAAAGGTATTCTCCCCACAACAAAGAATGATAAATTAATGTTATACATAATAAATTTGATACTCTAATTAATGATAAATCTTCTGATATTCCCAACGTTGCAAACTCCATCTCTTCCAATACCCAAAGTTCTCAGGTGACCAGTTCTAGGCAAACCCCCTCTTCCATTAACCAAGCCAATAATACGCTGACAAGTGGCAAACATAAACCATGCAAAATAAACCCTGAACCACTTGACACCTATGCACCCTATGCTCACACGCAAATTGCCCCCCCTCCCTCCCACACCTTATTTTTCACTCGGTAAGGGTAATAAGGGAGTTTTTCCACTTTAAGTGACATTATTCGATTTTTTCGATTTATTTATTTGTAGAATCGTCACCCGGATTTTTTATGGTGTTCCGGGACACAATTATTTATTAAAAATCCCAAAATCAAGGAATTTTGACTCTATTTAAATGTCTGCAAATAAGAAATTATGTTAACCCGGGAGAAAGTGTTAGGCACTCCCGAGTTTCGTGGTTCTAGCACGGTCGCTTATTGATTAAACTTGGCCTAAGTTGTTTAATTATTGTTTTTATACCTGTGTGTCGCTTTTATTATTCTTTTATATTTAAAGAGTTATTTTAAGACGAGTCATGTATGCGTAAACCCGCGGAAATTAGATGTGTTAAAAATTATGCCACGCGGACATGTACATAATTCACAACACTTGATTCCATTTGAAGAAATAGTCAAAGTCGTGCAAGCGCGTGTTTTTGTTTTGTAAAAGAAATCGAAATCACGTCACGCGAGCATGTACGTAATTCTGATAATAATTTTAAAAATCCGTTCCTAAATGTGTTTCTACGAGTGTTCATTTTAATATTTATTTGTGTTACGTAAACGTATACACAATTTGAGAAAAAGGTATATTTTAATTTGGTTTCATTCAAAATTACGTAAAACGTATACTTCGATAATTGATTTATTTTCTTAAGTTCAATGTAGCCATCATCTAAAAGGATTTTTGTGATTCACTACGTCTAAAGTAATCTCTAAGTCAAGTCATGAAGTTGGGCTATGGCCTAGTTTAGCCCGATTTTGATCACTTTAGGCCATCCTAGATTGACTATTTTTGTAAGAAGACTGCTAGTTAGGAAATTCAGTTCTCAATCAAATCTTAAAGGTCTTTGCTTTCTAGCTTGATAAATGGTAGAAAATATATTAATCAAGATGCACATCATTCATGTAGATGCATATACACCTATAAAAATACAAACATACAAACACATTAGTTACTGATTTTTGCTTCGAATTTGTAAGCTAGAATTACTTTATTTCCTAGAACTTTGTAATTTCTAAAGAACATAGAACAAGCAGTTTTACCCGTTCTAAATTAGCAGTTCTTGTCGGTTTTAGATAGCCTAATCACACGTTTTTAAAAATCAAGGTTCATACCTATTTAAAGTGTTCATACATCGATTTCAGAAAAATTTACAGGATGCAGAACTGAAAATAATCTACTAATTCCCACTTATGTTCAACTGAATTTGAAACGACTGCTTCTAAAAATCCAATAAATGTTTACAAGAGATTTCATATGGACTGATTTGAATACAAGCTCCTTTTTTTTTATTAAACACCTACTATCATCGTACTACTTCTTAGAGCAGAAAACAGATTCGAAATTCCAGGATACCACCCCTTTTCTAAAATCAACATGAAAACTATATACTAAAAAGGCTGAAAGTGAATATACAGTCCAGTCTTAAATTACAAGGTTTTGAATATGCATAAATGAATAAATTATAGTTTTCTGAAACGAAAATACAGCTTCTGTAAAAATACGTTTTTTTATGAACATCAAGGAAAGAACTAAAAATTGAACTCTTAACTAGCTGCTCCACATCTGGATTCTTTGCACTGTGCACTTGTAGCTCTTCTTTAGTAATTCTTAACTATCCCAATAATAGATGTGTTATGCATCTTTTAGAGCAAATCTGACCATAAAAGGGGTCAGATTTGACTCTAATAATGTTAAACCATATAGTAATAACAAGATTCTTTTATGCATTGGCTGGAGTGAATCTGACCATGAAAGGGGTCAGATTCAAATCCAATGATGCCACTTTGTTTAGACTCTCAACAGTCATCCTTATTTCGGCTAGTATTTAGTCAAATACTTTGACCACTATTGACACTTTGAGGAGTAAATCCGACCATTTTGTACCCACTTAAGGCTTTTCTTAATTACACACTTTATACACTTTAAGGGGTAATTTTCAGCAAACTAAATTATTGTTTGTGCACTACTATGGGGTGAATTTGACCATTAGAAGGTCAAACTCATATACCCTAGTGCAAATTATTCTGGTAATGGACTAACACAATACCAACATCTAATTACACAACATTCGATGCATTCTGGAATTAACAAACTTAAAAGCAACCAGAATGATTCCAAGAGTTAAAACATTGCATATACAACACTCATTCAGATTCATTATCAGTATATTAACCAATCTTACTTCAGATTTTTCATACCAAGATCAGAGAAGCAGAAAACCCAGCTAAAGAAGAAGGATTCATACAACAAAGAAGGAGAACAAAATTCAGATTTGAGCCTTTCAATAAAGTTAAACAGTTACATACCTTTCAAGGAGAAAATGATAAGCAGATCTAGACCAAATAAAGGTCCAGGGAGAAGATAGAAAAATTAGCAAAGAAAAGACAATCATCAGCAATAAACAACAACTTCAGCAACAACTAACACCCATAAACATGACCCAATAATACCAATAGAGTTCCAGGAACTCGAGTAGAACACTTGAGATTTTTATGAAAATCAGAATACCAAAGATGAAACAAGAACTGAGAATCAAACACTAGAACTTTGATAACTCTTGAAAGAAATCAAGTCTTTTCACTAATATTTTTGGAAATTTTCATTTATGAATCAGAAAACTATTCAGATTTTTGGTTTTTTCAAATATTTCTAGCAGCTGAATGAATGTAAAAGAGTGTAAAGGCGGGTGGAGAAAGCAGGTATTTCGTGTGTGTGTCTAGGTAATTTTCAGTGTGTAAAAAAAAGGTCATTTTTACAATATGGAAATGAGTGTATTTATAAGGGACTTGGAGATGGGATCTATCTAGCATATTCCCTATCTAATGGGGTGAAATAGTACATAGGGCAGCTGTCACCCTTATCCTTTGGGACATCTGCCCCTATTCCAGAAATTTCCAGCCATTATAATGACCCTAATACCCCTTGCAAATTCGATTTTTACAAATCTAGAATATTTTTGGGTTATTATTAACTCCAGTTAACTAATCCTAATTAGGCTCTTTAGTTAATTAAGACTGATAGGTATTCTTAACTAGGTTTAAGTTAGTTAATTAAGGGTTAGTTGATTAGGTTCCTAGAGTTGGTTTCCAACCATACTCACTAGTTACCTAGATTTAGGTTAATTTCATAATTAAGTATTAATTCTAGTTTTAATAACTTGTTAATCAGTTTAAGACTATTAGTTTAGTCTTTTGAACTTAGGTTAACTGATATTTGTTTAATTCAACTTAAATCTAAATGTGGCTGGTTCTTTTATTAATTTAACCAAATTAGTCCCTAATTACTCTTTACTTAATCAATTGATCTCAAGAAATGACCAACACTGATGCTAAAATCAGAATAGACGAACTAACAACTCAGATGTGAATCCCCGATTCAAAATCAATTTGACAAATCAAAAATGGATTAAGGAAAAGAGTCAAATAATTCAAACGAAATCAAAAGGTAATCATAATTAATCGATGATTAATCAACAAACTATGATTAAAAGCTAGAGAAATTTTAACTGATGATTAACATGACAACTAATTCTAACAAACGATTATCATTCCAAAGTGTTAACCTAACTGGCATGTACATGACAACAAGAGTCAAAATCTAGCCTAGCCAAAGAAAAATAAAACGAACAAGAAAGAACAGAGGCAGAAACAATCATATATGCACGAAGATAGTGATAAAAAAAACCTAACCAAAAAACATGTATATTACTAAATGCACACTAACTAAAGCATGGTTATTACACAGTATTTTTGTACTCGAATCAAATCAGCGATGCCAAAAATAGTGATTAACATGTTCATAGTTTTCATACTACCAGAAAAGAAACAGAAAATAAATAATAAATATAAAAAAGGAAAAGGGAATACCCGTTAAAGAGTTTGGCCGGAAAATGTGACATCGTCGGACCTTGTCGGACTCCGGCGGGGTTTGGAAATAACTCAAACCCACATGAATCAATAGCCCTCAACGAGAGTTATCGATCCATGTAAGTAGGAGATATTGAAGGTCTTCGGATCAGCGGGTAAGTGAGAATTAGGATTTTCACTTTTCAGATTTGAAATTACTCATTCCGGGGTGAGTTTTTGGGGAAATGGATGGTGGGAGGTGGTTGAGAATGAAAAGGAGATCGTCTGGTGAAATTTTGGTGGAGTTTGGTTGAGCTCCGCTGCCGGAGGCGATTTCCGTTCGGCGGAGCAAGGCGGAAGAGCGGTGGAAGCCGCCGGATCTTTAGAGAGAGGAGAGAGACGGAAGGGAAAATGAGGGTATTAGATTTAGGCAATATGGGGTAGGGGGTAGTTAGGACACTTTTATACTTATTAATTATCAGTTCCCAGCCGTTGGATCTAGATAGATCAACGACTAGGATTTAATTCTTTATTTAAACGGGGTCGTTTTGGGGGTTGAGGCTGGACCGGGTAGTTAATTTGGGCTGGGCGGAACTGGGTCGATTAGCTTGGGCCTGGGCAATTCCAGCCCATGTCTATTTTAGACCCTTTTATGCAAATCCAAACTTAATTAATTAAATTAACCTAAATTAAAACTAAAAACGTAATAATTAGTTCTAATCCCAATCTTTGTTTAATTAATAAATTAATTAATTAAGAATCACATCACTTAATTTACTCATAATAAATTAAAGGACAAATTTCACAATTTTACTAAAAAGAAATAATTAAATCAAGAAATTAAACATTAACCTAACTTATGTCAAATAATTATATTTATTTAGATATTAAATTAATATTACGCACCTAATTATGCCGCTTTAAATTATTTATACATTTAAAGGACAAATCATGGCTACATAATGCAAAATTATTTTACAAATAACACTTAAATTCAATAAAAATCATAAAACTAATTAATTTATTGAGTTTTTGAAGGATTATATGGTAGGTAAAAATCACGTGCTCACACCCCACACACAAACCTAAAGCTCAATCGACACATGGCGAATCATTCAAGCCAAATGGCAATTACAACAAACCAACCAATCGCAATTAATCCACCCCACCAACCTTCCGTATCCCCCGTGCATGCAAAATATTTAGAAAATGATTTGTAACCATTTGCACTAGATTTACACCCTTGCATATCCCCCGTAACTAATCCTCCACCACAATATTCTCAACCTCAATTCTCTCCTAGTCTTCCAACTCCTCCACTATCTCTAAATCCTCTCATATCTCCTCTAGTATCCGAAACTCCATATTGCAATGGAGAACTTCCCACCCTTCTCACCTCAAATACCCTTCCACCCGCCAATGTTTCTCTCCCCACCTCCAAATCCCCACCAAGATCCCCTAAGCTGGATCGAGTAGGGTCTACTAGGACATGCAGCCTTTTTCCCAATGACGATCAATGGCCAGGAAGTATGGGTTATTCTCCAGAATCCGAGATTCCTAGCGCAACAATTTCGGAAGGGATGACTCTTGCTATGGGGAACTACATCACTCACATGTGGGCGGCGAATATACTTGATCTATTAGCCCCACACATAGCTCCTGCAATGCTCCACAACAAGCAAGCACAATGAAGCATATCACAACACTTCAATCCTCTCAACAACTTGGAACTACTATACAAACTCCCCTTCTTCACTCCAAAGAGTCAAGTGACCAACCATCCAATTTTCTACCCATAACAGCCCATCCCCCAACACCATCTGATTCCCATGGATTTTCACAACCAACAACACCCTCTATTCGAGCAAGAACAGGAAGATCCGGAAATGGAAGAGGAAATGATAGAGGAAGTAATAGCTCAACCGGTCAGGGGGTCATTCACCGAAATTTCAAGCCTCAGAGAAGCAACTCTCATGCTATTTCAAGAGTTGGAGGACATAAAATACATTCTCCGTTGTCCAGTGGCACTTTACAAGTGCTCAATCGACATTCGCCCTCCCATTCTACAAGCTACGAGGAACTTTGCGGCAGTGTTGAGTCCCTCACTGAGGGAAGCCAACTATCTCCTTCAAACAAGTCTAAGGAGCAATCACCCCAACCCGAATCACCTCTTAATGAATAGAACAATGAGTCTAGTTGTATGGAACATCTGTGGTGCTAACAATGATGAGTTTAAAAGAAACTTTAGGGAGCTCCTTCACACTCACAATCCTGGAATGGTCTCCCTTTTAGAAACAAAAATGGTGGATCATGCTTCTCTTAGAGATGAGTTCCACTTCATTGACAAGCTAGAGGTCCCGACAGTATGCCATGCAGGTGGCATTGTAGTGCTCTGGTATAGTAATCTAGTTACTATTAACCTCGTCAGCAAGTCTAGCCAGGAAACTCACGACATGCTTCAGGTACCCCCCCTAAAACCTCCCTGCCTAATTAGTATTCTGTATGCCAATACTAGTTTAAATATGCGTAAAATTCTGTGGAATAGCCTTTGTAATATAGCTGACAATTATCATGGTCCATGGTTAGTGGGAGGCGATTTTAATAAAATTCTTTCCCAAAACGATAAATGGGGTGGAAGACCCATTAATACTGCCCGAACCTCCCATCTTAGGTCTTGTATAAACTACTGCAATCTACTAAATTTAGGTTTCAAAGGAGCAAAATATACTTGGACTAACGGTCGTAATAATTCGGGTAGCATTATCTTAGAGCGATTAGATAGATACCTATCAAACGCCCTTTGGATCAACCATTACCCTAATGCTCAAATCACTCATCTCCCTAGAACACACTCAGACCATGCCCCAATTCTACTTCAATTTCAAAAAAGAACTCCCCCTCCCGGAGAAAAACTCTTTAGCCTTGAAACCTACCGGTGTTACCATACGTAGTTTGAAAACATAGTCAAAAACTCCTGGCATAATAAGCACCTCCTGGAAGCCACAGATTATTTCCAACACAAAGTAATTCTCTGGGTTAAAGAAACAATTGGTGACACCAATAAAAAGAAAAAGAGAATCCTTGCTAGATTACAAGGAATCCAATCCTCCACAAATTACCCTCACAGTCACTTCATACACCTCCTCGAAAATGATCTAATAACTAAGTACAATGAAATTCTTAAAATAGAGGAAGACTACTGAAAAATACGCTCCCACATAAATTGGCTCAACGATGGTGATGCGAATACCAAATTCTTTCATCTAAGTGTAGTCAATCATAGAAGAAGAAACTCTATCTCTTACGTTAAAGATAGTGAAGGAAACTGGATTTATGATCCGGCCCAAATCCTTAGCCATACTTTTCAACACTTCTAAAAGACTTTCCAAACAGACCATATAGAAACTCCTATTAAAAACATTCAAAACTCCCAAACCTCCTTTGATAACTTAGATCTCTCTCAATTAGATTTTCCTCTAACGGACTATGAAATTACTCGAGCTATTTTCTCCTTAAAACCCTTTAAAGCCCCAGGCCCGGACGGAATTCACCCCTTTTTAAATAAAAAATATTGGCATTTAGTTAGGAACCCCTTCCTAAACTTCTGTCACAAAATTTTCAAAGACCTCTCAATCTCGTCCACTCTCAACTCTACCTATATCTGTCTTATTCCTAAATTTCACAACGCCCACAATTTAAATAACTTCCGGACAATTGGCCTCTGTAATATCATCTATAAAGTCATCACTAAAACAACAGTGAATAAAATAATCGGCCCATATCAATCGAGTTTCCTAAAGGGTAGAAGAACTAGTGACAACACCATCATAATTTAGGAAATCACAAACCACATCCAGAAAAGGGGTCGTCAAGTAAAGGTCCTCCTTAAAATCGATTTAGAAAATACCTTCGACCGACTTGAATGGTCATTTATTTACCCGGGCCCTTCTCTTCTTCAAATTTCTACCACATATCACTAAAGTATCACTAAACTCAATATGAGTTGCGTCAGTACCTCCAGGATAGCCATCCTAGTCAATGGCTCTAAAACCGAATTCTTTCATCCCTCGAGAGGCATTCACCAAGGTGATCCAATGTCTCCATACATGTTTATCCTCTGCATTGAGCTTTTATCAAAATATATTAATCAACAAGTCAACACTGGATTATGGGACCCAATAAAACTCAACCCCACTGGTCTTCCCATTTTCCATCTATTCTATGCGGATGACTAACACTCTTTACCAATTTAATTCCTAAGTCTATCCACACAATAAAGAATATCCTCACCTTCTTCTCCCAACTCTCGGGGCAAAACATCAATAACTCTAAATCAAAAATCATCTTCTCAAAAATTTGTGATGCCCATACCAAGAATCACTTTGCCAACATTCTCGACATTCGTCCCAGTGATAATTTTGGCAAATACTTGGGATTCCCTATCCTCACTCGCAAACCCAAAGCATCCGATGTTCGTTACATCATAGACCACATGAATTCAAAACTTGCAAGCTGGAAAATAAATTTCTATCCACTACAGGTAGAAAAACCCTTGCTAAGTCAACTCTCAGTGCTATCCCAAACCATGTAATGCAATACATATTGCTCCCATCCTCCACCCTAAAGCGCATTGACAAAATCCAAAGGGATTTCATCTGGGGATCCTCCACCCAAAAAAGGAAAAATCCATTATATAAAATGGTCCACGATCACCCAACCAAAGCAGGAGGAAGGGCTGGGACTGAGAAAAGCAGCTGACAAAAATATGGTAGCTCTTGCTAGTCTCTCTTAGAGACTCTTCACCAACCCCACCTCTATATGGGCCTCGAATTTTATCACTAAGTACAACCACAAATGAAACCCCACCTCCATGTTATTCATCTGGAACAATATCCTAACAGGCTGGAAAATATGTAACGAAGGCCTGCATTGGATAGTGGGCCCAAGTAACATCAGTTGTTGGTCATATGCATGGATCCCTGATCACCCTCCCTTAAAGTCTATTATAGAAGGTCCATTGCATTACAACGACCAATCACCCAAAGTTAAAGACCTTTGGTCAAATAACTCTTGGGATCTCACAAAGCTACCCTTTAATCTTCCCTCTGAAATCCAAAATAAAATACTTTCCATAAAGCTAGACTCCCTTCAAAATTGCAGAGACATACCCACATGGGCCCATACTTCCAATGGTATATTTTCCTCAAGCTCTACTTACAAACTAATCTCTAAATCCAATCCCAATAATTTCTCATTTCAATGGATCTGGCAACTAAATACACTCCATAAATTAAAATACTTTCTTTGGCAATGCTCCTACAATCGTCTCCCTTCTCAAAGCTATTTACACCACATTGGACTTGATATTGATGCTAAGTGTCCTATTTGTAAAGAAACAGAGGAGTCTATCCTTCATATCTTCTTTCAATGCCCCATAGCAACCAACTTTTGGCACGATACCCACATTAACCTCCCCTTCAACAAGACTCAATTCACTTGCTCACCTTATTAAAATTTTTGAATGTTAATCTATACAAATGGGACATCTCCTGGGAGTTGTTCTTTTCATTTGCTATATGGCACCTGTGGCTAAATAGGAATAATAATTCCTTTAATAACAAATACACCCACCTTTCGTTCAAAACTGTCTTAGATCGCTGCAAGGAGTTCAAATATTATGCCAACTCTCCAAACCATATATCCTCGACTACTACCATCCACAGCAAATGGCTTCTGCCAACACAACCTTCTCTAAAACTTAATATTGATGGTGCCTTCAAAGGGAAATACAAAATATGAGGCATTGGCGGAAACTTCAGAAATGATAAGGGTGACCGGATTTTAGGTTACCTAGATACTGCTTTAGTCTACACCCCTGCATACACAGAGCTACAAGCCCTCGAAACTGGCCTTCAACTAGCATTCGATAAAAACTTCTTCAATCTTGAAATTGAGACTGATACAACAGATGTAATTTCATTATTGCACCATGATACTTGTTCTATTTACTCTAACATCGTTACTGAGTGCAGGTCACTACTGAAGAAGTTGCAGAATCCACCGATACGACATAACTTCAATAAAGCAAACAGAGTTGCACACTTTTTGGCCACCAAAGGATCCCAGCAAGCCATCACCACCAACCTCTGTCTGATGGAACAACCCCCAAATGATATTTTGAAGATCCTCCATGAAGATAAAATTGGACGTACCATATGCAAAAACATCTCCTCTACTATAGTTAACAATCTAGTTGCTAGTGGAAATCCTTTTGCAACAAAGACTAGTAATGTAACAAATATTGTAGCAAATACTGCAAATGAGCCCGATGAGACTCATCAACTATGTAATGTTATTAACTAAGTAATGAAAGTTCGTATTAAAACCAATTTTTTTTTACACACTATGGCACAACAACTGTGGGGCGAGCCTGTGCTTAAGGCGGTGGGCCCATACCAAGTGTTCATTCGCGCGCTTGAGGCATAAGCTTCCAAAGGCATGGGCCCACACGTAAATTCAAGAACATCTTATGAGTGTCTCCAATTTTGTCTAACCTCTATTTGGCACAATGAACTTTGTTTGAAGTCTTGATACTTAGAATTCTAAAGTAATTGAGATTTTAACTTATATAAATTATAAATTATTTACTTATTTAATGTTGTAACATGACCATAGTTCTTTTTATATCATAAAATAACTACAATTCATTTGATATTATCTTTAAACTCTTCAATTATTTGCTCAAATAATATTTTTTACTTTATTAAGTTTTTATATAATATTTTAAAATAATAATTAACAATAAAAACAAATAACAAACAAATAATTTAGAATATAAAGAGAATGATAAAGGGAGACAGAGAAAGAAATAGGACAATAAGATAAGTCATATTTTTTCATTTATCGAGCCAACTAAATAGGATAAATATTTATTATTTTTAAGTATTTATATTTATATTTATATTTATATTTTATAATACAACTATATTATTTATTAATATTTATATAATTTTTTAAAATGTTTTATACTCGCTATATGAGTACACGTGCAAAGCGCGTACTATAAGACTTGTATGAAAAATAAAAGAAAGAAAAATAGAAATGATGAGAAGATAAATATATTATTTAATTTAGTAAAAGAAAAGTTTTATTATTAATAATTGTATAATAAATTACATATATTGTATAATGATATAAGTAGTTTATATTTTTGGGCGCCTTAAATATTTGGGGGCTAAGGCAAGGGTTTCACTTGCCGCTTTACCCTAGAGCCGCCCTTAACGACTGAGAAAAGATGCAGCACGATGAGGTCATATGGCAAGTTATCAGGCACAAGCATTGCAGTTTCATGGCGAAGTCAGATTTTTGTTCTTAGTTTGATTCTCAATTCATATACTACTTGTTTGACATATGGTCTTTATTTGATTTTTTTTTTTTTTTTTTTTTTTTAAATATTGACAGAATTGAGACAGGGATATTTTGCCGAAATCCATATAATGTAACTGGGATTTGCAACCGGAGCTCCTGTCCTCTGGCTAATAGTCGGTATGCCACCATTCGGGATCATGATGGTATTTATCCACAGCTTATTTCTTGTAATTTTTGATATGATATACAACAGGCTATAGCTTTTCTTTTTTTCCCTTAATTTTTTTATATATAAGGAAATAGTTGTAATTTCACTTTGGTTTTCTTAATATGTTGTTGTTACTACTTGTTGCCTAGCCGAGGGTCTAGCGGAAAGAGTATCTCTGCCCCTCCCAGGGTTTGGAATTAAGGTCGGTACACACTACTCTTCCTAGACCCCACACTTTGTGGGAAGTCACTAGGTTTGTTTTTATGTAAGGAAATGGTTGTAATCGCGATCGTAGGGAATACAAGATGTACGAGTTAATGGTTTTGCTGGCTGTAATCGGAAAATTGTTTTATTTATGATCACTAATGAATAACTTGGCTGCAATGGAAAAAGGGATTTTAACCTATAGGTTTGTGTTACTTGTACCCTTCCATCCATAGAGAGTATTTTATACTAGTATTATATGTCAGATTCGAGTCGAAGATGTTTCTTTGGTTGTAAAGTGCCTGCCCTGTTTACCCCTTTTTGTCTGGCTAATCGACTTGGGGGAATTACCATATACTTGGATTATACTGATTTATCATTTTCTGTCTGCGTTTTGAGCTATGAATTTGTCTCTGAGCAGAGGGTCTCCCGGAAACAACCTCTCTACTCCCTTTGGGTTAGGGGTAAGGTCTGCGTACACTCTACTCTCCTCAGAGACCCCACTGGTGGGATTTTACTGGGTTGTTGTTGTTGTTGTTGTTTTGAGCTATGAATCATGAGGGTAATTTTAACTTTTTCTTGATGGGATAAGCTAATAAGGTCATCCCAAATGTTCTGATATTCATAGTAAGATGTCTAAAGAGTTTACAGTCTGGTTTCGTTGGAGAGTTCTCCAAAACTGCTCGTTTCTGGTTCTGTAGTTTTTATTAATTACTGAAAATTGTAAGTGGAATTAGAATTTTCTTTTGTGATCCGCTGATTTGTTTTTGTGCTATGCAGGAGTGTTCTATTTGTACATGAAAACAATAGAAAGGGCTCACATGCCAAACAAACTTTGGGAAAGAGTTAAATTGCCAAGAAATTACGAAAAGGCTCTTGAAATCATTGATAAACATTTGGTAATGCAATTAACTTTTTTTCCACTTACCGCTGTATGCGTGTTGTTCTTCAAAGCAATAACTTCCCTCCTCCCTCTTTCCCTCTCTCTCAACTACCACAGATGTACTGGCCAAAGTTTCTTGTGCACAAGGCAAAACAAAGATTAACCAAAATGACTCAGATGCGAATAAGAATGAGAAAGCTTGCTTTGAAAACAAGGTTCGGACCTTCCTTCTCAGAAATTTGGTTTACAGTTAAAATTCTCTCCTAAACACTTAAATGTATGTATGCTTGGTGATTTATTGTCTCGAGTTTACTTTTCAGTCTTACTCTTTTATTGTCTTGAGCATTATTATAAAGGAAATTTAAGGTGCATGCTTGAAAGTTATAGATTCTTGTTTGTTATATCAATCTGGCGCTTCATCCCATTTCACCTTCTCACACCTTGGCTTCCAGAAGAACGAATACAAACAAGTAATCTCTTGGCTTGTTAGATGCCCTCCAAGTAGACTGGTAGGCAGTGGCGGAGTCAGGATTTTCATTAAGGGGAGTCAAAATATAACGAAATAAACTCACCAAGAAGTAAGGGGTCTCATTCCGGCGAAGGGGTGTCAGTTGACACCCCTTTGGTGCATGTGGCTCCGCCACAGCTGGTAGGTGGATGAACATTTAGGCGTGGTTAGTTCAAATTTTAATATTTGTTCATTCAGGAGAGAAAAGGGGTGTGCTGTTCCATAAGAGCCTCTGTTTATCACATTATAGCTATACGAATGGACCACTATATAGGATAACATACACCCAATGTATGCTGAATCATAATTGTCCCGTCTTATCCAGTTAGAATAGTTTAGTTGCAGCATTTACCCATGATGAATGTACTAGGTTTTGATTTAGTCTCTGGCTGTGTAACCCTTACTTTTTCGAGAAGGGACTTGTTTACTTCCATATTTTGGTACCTCCCCTTGTGGAAATAAATCTTTGCTTATGGATGTTTGACTGAAAGTATTTTCCTGCACTCGCTATATGCTTTAATTTGTTTTGTCTCCAGGGAGAAGATAATGACCACACCTAGGAAAGAAACGAAAAGAGAATCTCGCCGACAGGAAAAGGCTGAAAAAGCAGCTCTTCTTGATAAAGTGAGATTAAGCTTGTAATTCTTTCTTATGCTCGGGGTATCACTTTTTTCCTTGATTTGGCTGGTCATCTGGCTATTCCCTTTACAAGTCATGCCATTTGTACTCTGCAGAGCATTGAGAAGGAACTGCTGGAACGCCTGTCTAAAGGAGTGTATGGTGATATATACAATTATCCTGAACGGAAGTATCTAGAGATTCTTGGTAGGGAAGCAATGCAGGTGGCTAGCGAAGAAGAAGATGAGGAGGTCTTGATCAAAACCCTTGTTATGTTGTCTCTTAAATATTGTCGTGTCCCTACTACTTTCCCTTTCTTCTCCTGGTTGCTACCTCTCCCCCCCCCCCCTCCTTTTGGGTGGTGGTGTCAGCTTGGAGTCTGGGACTACCCTCCTCTGGCAAAGCCTTTCTTAGTAAATTGGCTAATTTGGCTGCTACATTTAGATGAGTCGTTTATTCTTCGCCATTCTTAGTAACTTGGTTAAATTTGGCTGATACATTTAGATATGTCGTTCATTCATTCTGCTATTAATGATTGAAATAAGCAGGAACATGAAGTGGAATATGTTGAAGGCTATGATGATCTTGAGGAGGAAGATGATATGGAAGATTTCGATGGTCTTGGAATTAAAGACAGTGGCTTGGATGATGATAGTGGTAAAGTTCTTAATGGATGTGCTCTCATTTCCTCATCCTATTCCCCCCTTCCCAGTGTTGCATTAATGTAATAAATTAATAGCCACATCATCTTTTGAGTGAGGACGCAATGCACATATTTAACTCAGAATTAACAGTCCCCCTAGGTTTACCTAAACACCAGGAATAAACGAGTTTGCTTTTGTATTCTCGTAATGTTTAGTTGACACGGACAATACTAGGCTGAAGTTGAAAAAAGAGAGCATTTTAAGTTGAGAAGAGTACTATTTGGAACAAATTGAAGTAGAAGTTGCAAATTTATACCAGTCACATCCTTTTGGTGTATTGATGCTGATACATTCATTTTATCTCTGGCTGAAGCATTTATTCATGTCCATTGTTGCTGTAAAAAAGCCTTAATTGTGAACTAATTGTAAATCTGTGTGTGACCATGTGGCAGTTGGAATGGACTACGAGGATGATGATGATGATGAAGATGACGAGGCTGTTGCAGTTCATCAGAAGAGGGGTAGAAAAGATTCTGTTTTAGCTAGAAGAAGAGCAGAGAAAGATGAGCCAAGTGCGAATTCAAAGAAAAAAGCTAAAGTTCTTGTGGAGGTAAAAAAAATTATTATGCATAATTAGTTTACTCTAATGCATTCTGCTTTTACACACTTCAATCTTTGTTATAACACACCTTTTGACTATATCTCCTACAGGTTGAACATGAGGGTGCTGGTGAAAGACGGACAGCAGTACAATGAGAGAATGCACGCGAAATTCTCAAAATATGCGCCAAACTTTGCTAGCTAGAATTAAATGGACATGTAAGCAAAAGGATCTTTACTAATTTTGATCTTGTAATAGCAAATTTTGTAGTCATTGTTAGTGTTCGAGTGGAATTGTGTACTAAGAGTAGCTTTATTGACCTTGAAGTTGTATTTCTTCTTTGTGGTACTCATATTATAACGTTTGTCACAACATCGTACCTAGTATAATCTCACAAGTAGGATCTGGAGAGGATAGTGTGTACGCATACCTTACCCCTACCTTGTGGAGGTAGAGAAGTCGTTTTCAAATACCCTCGGCTCATATTATAACGTTTGTAAGATCTATTTGTATCTGCTGCTACAGGTGTTTATGGTAACTACATTGTAGGTAAGCAATCTAATTCCTTAGTGCTGTAATGATACTTTCTAAAGTTTATTAATTTTTAAATATTTAGTTTCATTATAATTTCGCACTATTGTTTTATATATATGCATTTGACAAATATATATTACTAGTTCTACGCTAGGGCCAATTTCTGATGATAGTACAAAAGCCCCAACAGATAATTTGAAGCCTATGCGTGAAAACATAAATAATTACAAATGAATCCATACTGTAAATATTTTTAATTCAGCCGTAGGATCTTGAGGTCATGCAATAATAATATGAAAAATAAATTTGTAATATTATAAGTAGTATCATGTAATATTTTATTATACCGTGTTAACTATTTCATGATGTCATACACTAACGATATAATAATACTTATAATATTATAAAGAAAAGTAAGGTACGAGATAGAATTGTCATACAAAAAGGCAGGGAATGATAAAATAGAGTTATCTAAAAAGGGCAAAATAGAGTTATCTAATAAGGGCAAAATGAGAAAAAATAAGATAACAAAGAATCGGTCGTTTTTACGTAATGCCGAATTCAATGATATTATAGAATAAATTTAATAATAATTAAAGTATTATTTAAGATAACAATACAACACAACACAACAAGGAACGACCATTCAAATAAACTGTAATTAGGGACATTCGCTGAGAGAGCAGTCCATCAAATTCTCAGAGTCATGGATTGATAGAGCTTTAGATGATAACTAGATTAATGATATATATATTAGATTTGCAAATTGAATAGATTAATCGTAAAAAAAACTAGGTTGCATGCTTATTACTAAGTTGGTGCGACGGGCCCAATATTATTTAACTTTGCGTGTTATCTAATTGCAAATGTAGTAGAATTATGGAATCCAGTAGACAATATTTCATGTTAAGTGATACACATTTATTTACATACATTATGAACAAAATATACATTGTTTTAGTCCATGGGAGCATCACATTAAGAGATGCTTAAAGTGCCACAATAGTTATAACATGTATGATATAACTATTTATATATACGATCTTTGGTCTTCTTTCTGGTCCTTTTTTTGATAATTCTTGACCAAAAATATCTACAAACAAATAAACATGTTGTAAATTAGAAGGTTACATATCTTTAAGGAAAAATATGATAACGATCACACGTTTTTTGTAGAAGCGCACAAGTTAAAATATACAAGATGTTAAACAATAAAAAGAACTTGTTAATAATTAGTAAAAGTCAAAGTATATATGAAACCGAAAATAATTGAAACAAAAAAGCAGTTACGATAAACTTTGTAGCTTAAACATTTCAAGATCAATTTAAATCATTGGTGATTCAAGCGTGGCCATAAAAGTAAAAGAAAACAGAACATCAAAACAGAACTTGAGATGTTGAAGAATCTAATACAATCGAAACATAGTAAATACATTACTAATACCTCAACATGTGTCAAGCTAATGTTCAATTAATTATTCTGTGCTTCTTTTGTTCATGAATATTATAGACTTAAAGATTTAAAAAAATGTAGTTTGTTTTTTTGCATTTTCATTTGCTGTACGAATGGCTTGGAGCTTTTCTAAATGAGAATTGGAAGATATATGGCAGTTGTGGGTCCCATATTTTTAAAAATAAATTGGATTCACGCTATAACTTCATACAACTAATATTTCATTCATTTGGTTCTATTTTTTTTATTTTCTTTTTGATTCTATTTGATCTTTGTTTTGTTATAGTGCTTCCTGACCTGTCAAATTTTTAGATTTTTGTTGTTGTTGATGCCATTCTTTAGCTTCTCAGGAAGTGTTATTTCGAAAAGATGTGATGATTTCTCTCCCCCTCGCTCGTTTTTCTTGTGTTTGAACTTTCATTTGGTTATACACTCAAATTGTGTTGTATTTAAGAAGAAGACTAAATTTTAAAAAAATCATCTTCGGGCACAAATGTTTTTTTTTTCTTTTTTCCTCCCAAACTAATATAAAACAATTGCAATAGGTTTATGCCGGTCGGTGATAACTAATGATTTGTACTACTATTTACTCTTATTTTCTTAGGTTTTTTAGGCAACAATTGACTTAATTAACCCCACATTTTGATGCAAGTGATTTGAATTGCAGGAACTGAATTGATTTGTAAATATTGATCCAAATGACCTAAAGAAGAAGCAGAACTTGCAAAATTCTAGAATCCAGCTAAACCGCTGCAGTGCCCATTTCGCTGCCACGCTGCAAACTTCAGAGAGCTGTTTTCCTGGGCTAAGCACAACGCTGACCGCTGCAGCGCTCAATTATCCGTTGGATGCGGTTGACTAACTGTAGAGAGTTGGTAAAAGGGGATTTAATGATTTCACGGTCAACGGTATTTTTCCGCTGCTGCGTTCCAGTTACCGCTGGAGCGTCTCAGTAATCCGCTGTGCGCGAAGTTGAAGAATCCGAGAACTGCAAAGTGCAAAACCGCTGTAGCGGCCACTAATCCGCTGCAGCGGAAGTCTCTTCGCCCCAGCGCTCAAAAATACGCTGGGAGCGAATTTTCCGTAGGGGCATTTTTGTCCAATATTTTCAGCCATGTATAAATAGATATTTTCTTCATGTTTTAGGGTATCATCCGTTTGGAGAACACGTGAACAATACTTTTTAGCTATTTTGAGTAATTTTAGCTTAGCTTTAGTCATAGTTCTTCAATTATCATCTTGTAATTTACAATTATGAGCTTTAATTCATCTTCTACTTGTGTTTCTTCTTCAAATATGAGTAGCTAGACCCTTAAGCTAGGGTTGTGACCCAACCTTTGTGTGGGTACTAAATGGGTTTTCAATTTTAGAGTGATTATGTGTATGAGTGTTTGGTATTTAGCCTAATTTGTGCATAAATCTCAGATTTAGTGGCTGCAAACACTATTTCAAGCCTAAATGACTAGGGTCACTCTCGAGAAAGATGACCTAAGTCTAGGTAATTAAGCTAACAAAATATTGGGGTGAGGTCAAGAGGTTGATAGCCCCAATAAAAGGATGGATGCTAGAGATAACTACACCCGATTTGAGCCAATTCGTGTGATTCAATGAAAACACCCAATTGTGCTTGAGAAGGCAAAATTGGGCAAAGTCACCCATATTACCGAGAGGTAGTGGGTGAGAAACTTTGCATGAGGTTATGCTTTTCACCCACATTTCACATTGCCATTCTCGATTGTAAACCCGTTAGTCACTCACCTAGGAGGAAGTCACAGCCCTAGCCCCTTTATCAACTGAGAAAACTTGCAAAAAGATATTCGTTCGCTAGTTCATAGTTCAATTAGATTAAATAATAGTACAATTGCAACAACCTTATTATGAGAAGTGTAATTAAGAGCATGACACGCCACTAGATCACTTAGACACTCGACTCCCACATTCTTAGATCCCTGTGGAAATTGATCTTGACCCTTCGGGTAAAAGTTGCATTGAGCCCCGTACTTGCTACTCTTTAGTGATATAGGCGGGAGCTGATCACTTTTTGGCGCCATTTCCGGGGAGATTTTACGGTGTTGATTATCTACGTGAATAGTGGTGTCAATTGTTCTTCTTTCCTTCTGTTGCTAACGTGTGTGTTTAAATTCAATTCAGGTACAAATGGCAGATCCTTTGGGAAATATCATTCGGGGGGGGGGGGGGGGAGAGATATATGAAAATGGAGAGGAAGAATTAAATCAAGTACCTCCACATCCCAGACGAGGCCGACATGACAATCTTAATGATGATATTCCAGACCCTCCCCTGCCTCCACCTCCCAGAGCTGCCCCTCGGGTGCGCCTAGAATCCGGGCGGGGAACTTCCAAATCACAAATGTGATGCTGACACTCTTGGAGCAGCGTGGGTACTTCACAGGAGCTCCACACAAGAATGCTTACAAGGATTTAAAGGGGTTCGTTGATACCTGCTGGGGGAGCAAGCAAACAAACGTCTCAGAGGATGCATTAAGGCTTAAGCTATTTTCTTTCTCTCTCCGAGGGAAAGCCCTAGATTGTCTTGAGCTACTCCCCAACCATTCCATATCCACATGGGATGAGTTGGCGGACAAGTTCATCGCTAAATTCTTCTCTCCTAGGCACATGGCTGCATTACGGGATGAAATATTATCTTTCAAGCAAGCACCAAATGAGCCTCTTCATGAGATATGGGAGCGGTACAGAACCATGGTAAATGAGCGTCCAAACAATGACATGACCGAGGCCATGATACATCAGACCTTCTACCGAGGCATAAATACCACCAATCAGTGTGTGGTCAACCAACTCGCCAGAGGTAGCTTTATGAAGCTAACTTACACTGAGGCATGTGACATCTTAGATGAAATGGATGACACATCGTTGGCATGGAAAAGTAGAGCAAATGTGCCTCAGGGTGATCCTAGTGTTATTAACCTCCACAAAGAGCTCCAAGATCATGGGCAAGCAATTGCCGAGCTTACCACCACCATGAATCAACTTGCTAAGTCCCAACTTCAACAAATACAAAGCCCAAAGCAAGTGCATGCAATGGAGAGGGTAAATCTTTTGGTGAACAAGCGAAGGCCTCGTGGGAATCAAATGCAAAACAACAATGACCAATGCGACCAAAGAGTGAACGGGTATAATCAAGAAGAATCTTATGGTGATCAAGATGAAGATGTGATGTATGCCAACAATTTTCAAGGGCAAAGGAACAATCAAGGAAGCAATCAAAACTGGAATAATCAAGGGAACAACCAAAGTTGGAACAATCAAAGGCAAAGAAATTGGAACAACAATAACGACTCAAGCAATTGGGGGAACAACAATCAACAATGGGGTGGCAACCATGGCAATTGGGGTGGTAATGGTAATAGGGGGCCGGGATTTCAAAGGCCCCCGATGTACCAACAACCAAGCAATCCACCCCCGTATCAATCACAAGGCCAAGGTTCCTCAAGTAATGACATGGGTAGAATTGAGCAAATGTTCAAACAAATGATGGAACGCAATGCAGATTCGGATGCTCAACTTGCTTCCCATAACACCTCCATTCGAAGTCTTGAAGTTCAAATGGGACAAATCTTACAAGCCTTAAACACACGCCCGAAGGGAACACTACCTAGTGATATGGTGGTGAACCCCAAGGGTGGGAACAACAACAACAATACCGGTCACGCCATGGTGGTGACCACAAGAAGTGGACGAGGTGGTGAGGCTAGTTCTTCGAAGCAAAAGAGAGTTGTTGATAATGATGAATATTTGCAAAATGATGAGGTTTCGATTGAGGTTGAACATGTGGTGGAAGATACAACAACTAGCGAAGTGAGAATTAATATTCATGATCATGAGGAGGAATTGCAAAGTGACGTGAACCCGTCTAGGGAACATGTATTTTTGACTAAAAAAAGAAATTAGCCGGCAAAAAGCTTGGCCAATAGACTATAAGTGAGCCTAGTTCTTTCATTAATACTTCCTCTCTTCCAATTTATGTGAACATGTATGATTGGACACAAAGTTTAGGAAAAAATAAAGACTTTTAGAATTTGTAGTCATAAACATGTTAAAAGAGGCCGAGAATACTTTTGTGTTTATAAAAATTTCTCATTAAAGATATAATTAATAATTTAAGTTAAATTATTTTTAAATTTTAAAAAAAATTATTCTTTTCTAAACAGATAAAAAAAATAGCTTCGGAGGATTTTTTTAATGAAAATAGAGCAGACAAAGAGTATAATTAAAAATCGGTGGTTTCTAACGCAAGTAGTAAACAAATTTGGCATTATGCATATCGCCGAAATTTTGCAGCTCGTCTCTACGTGTCGATCATTCTCTTAAACCAAGCGCCACGATCGGCACACATGTTTCCGTCCAAGAAACATTACTCAAAAATAGTCAACATTTACAACCTTACGTGTCCTTCATTTTCTCAACACACGTTTCCCCTCTCCTAAATATAAAAGAATCAACATGCCTCAACGCGGAGAATAGAATCAAAATTCTCTTCTTTTTACTAAAATGGTGAAACCTAAAGGAAATAAAGAGAAAAAAGATAACGGAGACCCTTACAAAGGTGTAAGGATGAGAAAATGGGGAAAATGGGTAGCAGAAGTACGGCAACCAAAGAGCCGTGATAGAATATGGTTAGGATCTTACGATACGGCGGAGGAAGCGGCGAGAGCTTACGATGCGGCGGTGGTTTGCTTACGTGGACCGTCGGCGACGATTAATTTCCCAAATGATCCTCCACTCATTCCGTCGTCAGCGGCTAATTGTGAACAGCAGTTGTCGCCGTCGCAAATTCAAGTGGCGGCGTCGAGACATGCGCGTAGGGTTACTGAATCAGGTGTTGTAGATTCTAGATTACCAGCTGTGGAAACTGTGTTTTTTAGAGATAATAATAATTCAGAGTTTGGTTGTTCTTCTTATAATTTGGATTGTTATAATTTTGCTACGACGGATAAAACAAGTAGTGGAGATGGTGAAGTTTTGCATGATGATTTATTTGATAGTGCTAGAATGTGGACTTTCTGATAAAAAAAAAAGAGTATTTCGGTGCACAAGATATCGTGACATAAGAGCTGTGATATAGACAGTTTGGTTGCTTTTACGGTTCGACACAAGGTATCTTGACGTAAGAGCTGTGTTGCTTTTACGGTTCGACACAAGGTATCTTGACGTAAGAGCTCTGATATAGACAGTTTGGTTGCTTTTACGGTTCGACACAAGATATCTTGACGTAAGACAGTTTGGTTGTTTTTACGGTTCGACACAAGGTATCTTGACGTAAGAGCTCTGATATAGACACTTTGGTTGCTTTTTTGGTTGCTTTTACGGTTAGATACAAGGTATCTTGACGTAAGAGCCGTGATATAGACTACGGTTCGATACAAGGTATCTTGACGTAAGAGCCGTGATATAGACAGTTTGGCTGCTTTTACGGTTCGACCTTAGACACAAGACGTAATATAGACAGTTTGGCTGCTTCTTTTACGGTTCGAATAGGTCACCTCTTTTTGATTAGTAGTAAGATTAATTAAGCACCTTTTATTTTCAACTTTTGCTAAATTGTTGTTTATTAGGTTTATGGATACTCTGTTATGTACTGGACTAGATATATTCATTATTCCAGTAAAATATTTTGCAAGGTCTTGGCTAGCTACTACTTTGTAGTCACTTGTAACTATCTTCTTTTTCTCTACCTTTAAATTCCTTATAATTTTCTGATGCGTAATCTCATTTAATACAGTTAAATTTCTCTATAATAATTTTTAAATATTTATAATATTTATGAATATTATAGTAAAATGCTGTTATAGAAAATATATATTATAATAGAAAATGAAATTTAGTTTCTAAACTGTAATCGTTTGTTAGGGACATTTTCCCGGTAAAATTTAGGAATATTATAGTCATATTGCATGCTTTAGACGGATTGAAGTATAGTACGATTTTAAAGAGAAACCTCCTTTGTAACGCCATGAAAGTAATTAAATACTCTTATCGTTTTTCGATATTTTAACTTATTAGTTTTGATCATATAGTCGAATTAAGATTTTAAAATAAAATTAATATATTTAAAAAATTCATAAAAGTGTAAAATTACAATAATTAATACTATTTAAGAAGTATGTGAAAAAAATTAAGGCCAAAGCATAATTCATTTGATTCTTGAAATTTGAACTTTTGAGATGAAAAATGTATTTGATTCTATGTAAAAAATTACAGAGGGGGTAATTAATCCTTCTAGAGTTGATTTTGTATAGGAATAAAATTTGAAACTGAAAGTCCAAACAAGGAAACAAAGCATGAACACCATGTCAAATAAACTATAACGTATAATAATAATAATAAAGAATACAATAAATGAGACTAAAACGAACTATATAAACTAATCTACTTGCTAGAAAACTATAATGTAGCAATATTATCAACAATTACTATAATTATTTAAACCTAAATCTAACAGACAGCCTCAACAATAAGTCTCTTGGAATTATTATTTCCACAATTTGTCGATCCAAAAACACTTTCAGCTGCTGCCACTGAACATTTCTCTTTTCCAACACATTCTTTTTCAATAATAGAAACAACATCATTCTCACTTGAACAGCTACCTTTCTCAAAAGATCCACAAATTCCATCTGTTTCACCAAAATTAGCGTAACGAATTGATGTAATAGGACCACCATTACATGATAATTCCATTGTTTTATTCTCATATGCACTTCCACAAATTGTTCCTACTTGAATTGTTTGGAAATTTACTAGTGATGGATTTCCACCAAATTCTTCAAATAAAACCAATGTATTTTCGTCGCTTTTCAAGAACGAACGAGGAACATGGTACCTATAATAAATATATTATATTGTCAGTGCATAGAACTTAATTTCTGATAAAAAAAAATAATAAAGTGAAAAAATTAATTACCATCTTTGAGTAGGTTCACCACAACCAGAAGCACATTTATCAGGACCATATTTACCACGATAATCACATAATTCAGTAGAGCAACCTTCTTCGTCGGCTAAATAACTTGGCCAATAACGACCTATACTTTCACCATTAATCCATGCATGTCCCTTGCCCAAACCTTGCATGTCTACAACAACTGGATCATTTCCTAATGGAGCTTTGAATGTTGTCTAATCACCCAAAAAAAAAATTATGTCAACAAAATTAAATATACAAGAATCGTCAAACCTCTCTATAATGGTATCATTTATTTTTCAATTTTTGAAGAATTAACTGAAATAGCCGCCCATCCAACCAATATAATATATAGATGTATAATTTATGTGTATGCCTAGAAAATGTAAATAATAAATATGATCGGTTATTTGTGTAAAGATTTATTTATTTTTTGGCTGATATAGCCAAAATGTTGTTATAGAACCATAACATGAATTTCCAAAATTACTGTTATAATGAAATGTTATTATTGAGAATGACGACTGTTATATAGAGAGGTTTAACTGTAGACGTATATCAAAAATAGAAGAGGAAGAGGTAGAGATGAGATTTTATATGTTACCTTGTACCAGGTCATCATTCTATTGATTGGAACATCTTGAGAGAACCATTGTCCATTCTCAAACTTAGGGTTTCCAGAAAATAACTTATTGTTAATACCATTCAAATCAACCTTATATGACCATTTGTGTGAAGATAAATCCTTAATCACACTCTCATCTCCATTCTTTCCAATTATTTCAACTGGACCAGGAATTCCACTTTGAACTGTATCAAAATGAGCTCCATAATTCTGTTAATTTACCACACAAAAAAAAAAATATTGTCAACATTAAAAACATTTCATTTTTTGGTAAGAATATTACACAAAATAAATAAATAAATAAATATATATATATATATATATATATATATATATATATATATATATATATATATATATATATACCTGTAATCCAATAGTAGCACTAAGTAATGATATATGATTCCTGCCAGGATTCAATTTAACCTTCTTCTCAAAAACATAGTTGAATATTCCATATGTTGCAAATTCAGAACCTACATAATTTTTTTCATAAAAATCAATAGTAAGACCTCACATAAAAATTTAAAAAAAAAAAAAAAAAAAAAAAAAAAGGATTCTTGATTTCTTACCAAGATATTGGCCATTGACATAAGCATGAAGAATGTGGCCACTGCCATTAACTCGAAGGGTCATATTATCACTCCAGATTGGGTCATTCTTGGCAATATAGACACTATTTCATATTTTTCAGTATATCATGTTAGTTTGCTGATATAAAACTCGTTTTAACTACGAGCAATATCATATAAATTGAAACAGAGCGAGTAGTTAGAAACTTACTTAGTCATGTACCACATGTAATCACTAACATCATTAGCAACTTTTTGATCAACCAATTCATGAGCAGAAGATTGTCCTCTTCCAAGAACCACAGCTTCATCTATCTTCTCTGGCCTCCATGACCATTGGAGAGAAACTGGTTCATTTTCAGCATCATTTGATTTCTTCACCATAACTGAAGTTTGAGTATTCACCTATACCCAAAAATAAAATAAAAATTAAGTTAATGATAAAAAAAATTAAAATAATTTATTTAGCAAGATGTCATCCAATAAATTGGAATGTACACAAAGTTCTTTTTTATGGTGAACTTTACACAAATAGCCGGTGAAACCTCTCTATAACAGCTTTATTTTTCCGAATTGTTTTTGGTTGTTATAAACATTAGTTCCATAAAAACTCGACTTTTATAGTGAATGACTGTTATATTACCTTAGCTGTGTTGTAAACTTCAGTCTTGCAATCTGGAAGAATACTAACAGACCAAGCTGGCACATTGTATTGAACACCTTGATAAGTAATGGTTGCATCTGTCGTCTCATTTGCATTGCTAAAGAAGCAACTTGATTGTCCATCCAAAGCATAAATAGTCACCTAAAATGGCATTTAAAATATTTTATTAAAAAAAGATTTTTTTGTCTAAATCTACAAAATAGGAAAAATTGATAACATAATTTATTAATATACCGCAACAGAATTTCCAAGATCAGAGTTGGTAATATTTCCACTGGTAAGAGTTTTCTCCATTGAATGTAACACATCATGAAGTTCCTTTAAATGACCATATTTTGGCTGTGCCAAATTTCCTTCAAAATATAAACACAATCCAATTAATTTAACAACGCATTAATATTTAAAAAAGAAAAAAAAGACAGTCCAGTGCACAGATATTTAGAGAAATTAAAAAACGTACCAAATTCGTCAAGTGGTGCATCATAATCGTATGTAGTGGTAATATATGGACCACCAGATGTTCTACCAAAATTTGTCCCACCATGGTACTGAAATATTAGTTTTTAAAAAAGAATTAACGATATTGAAACAAATCGAATTAATGCAAAAAATAAAAGAAGCAATATATATTATGAAAAAATAAAAGAACGAAGAAAATATTAAATAGAAGATTAACCATATAATAATTTTGGAATGTGCCACCAGTTTGGAAAAATCGTGCAACAGAAAAAGCAACATCCTCAGCAGTTCTTAAAGGATCTTTGCCACCCCAATTCTTGAACCTTTAAAAACATAGTCAAATTGTGAATATTAGTACTTTATTAAATAGCATACTGATTGCACTATTTACAAAAATAACCAAATCTAAAAATTAATTACAAAAAAAAAAAAAACATACCATCCAGTCCAATTTTCAGTCCACATCTTTGGGGTATTCGGATTGCTTGGTGTAAAATCATCGCAGTACCAACCGTTGCATGTGTTTATCTAGAAACAAACATTATTTTATTACATCAAAACATTAAAGAAAATAAGAAAATAGCAGTAAGGTACACCAAGCATATCACGTTCATGCACAAAGTTAAGGAAAAGGCTGAACACTAATTGAATTTGACACAAATATCCAATGTGCAAGCATCAATGGATGATTCTACAGTATGAACCCGTGAAGTACAGAGAGAAAAGCATCTCACATTCACGGAGATCTAGGGAAGGGCAGAACATAATGGAATTTGATACAAACAGCCAATTATGATGCAAGCACCAATGGCTAATTCCACAATATGAACAAGTGAAGTATAGAGAGAAAAGCATCTCGCTTCACGCAGATATGAACTCGTGAAATATAAAGAAAAAAGCATCTCACGTTCACGCAGGGTTCAAAGAAGAACCCCAAAGTACATATTTCACAATATGAACTCATAAACTATAGTGAAAAGGATATCGTGTTCACGTAAGATTCAAGAAAGAAACGAATCCTAATATGGTTTGATATATAAAAGTACCAATGGTTGATTTCATAATTCAAACCCGAGAGAAAAGTACCATGGATTGGGGAACATCAGGTTGTTGGCACATGATCCAAGGAACACCAACATCAAGTAATTGAGCAAAATTAGCACACCAATCAACATAAGCTTTTCCAGCATCTCCATAAGATGTTTGTACGTTTCCATATTCATTCTCAATTTGTGCTAAAATTATTGGACCTCCTTGAGATGCAAATAGCTTCTCTTGTTTCACCATATCAACTATTAATTGAGTAAAATTTTGCATCTCATTCTGTAATAACACCATAAAATTAATTTAACATTAGATATATTCAGGCATAATACACATAATTTAATTTAATAATACTCATAAGTTTAATTACCATATAAACTTGGTTGGCTGTACGGAGCTCAACTCCAGGCATATTGTGTAACCATACTGGAAATCCTCTGAATAAATATTTAAAAATTTGTTATAAGTCAATTAAAAAGAAATTATGTAGTACTATATTATATTGAGAGGAATTAATTACCCATAATTCCATTCAGCACAAACATAAGGTCCAATACGAAGAACAGCATAAAGTCCTTCATCTTGAATTGTTTTCAAAAATCTTATGAGATCTAAATTCCCAGAAAAATCATATTGGCGACGAAGTGGCTCATGTGCATTCCAAAATACGTAGGTTTCAATTGCATCCAATCCACCTTCTTTTGCTTTCTTTATCAAATCAGGCCACATCTACCAAAAACAAATATAACATAACATTAAGTCACGAACACAAAATAAAAAAAAAAAATATTAATGAAATCCCACGAGTGGGATCTAGGGAGGTTAGTATGCAATGACGAAACTAGTAAAAAATAATTCCGAAAAAGGATGTTCAATATATGTCAATGCAATTCGATGGACCACCCTTATGATGACCACATGACAATCGGGTACTTCCGACGCGAAGCAGAAATTTATGTATAAAAATTCACAAGAATTATAACAAATAGTAAGTTTGAATCCATGATTCGAAAAATATAATGGGTTCATGGCAAAAATTCTTCAGAATTGAACCTATAGAACTTAAATCATGCATGTGTATCTGACCACGTTGTTTTCATAGACTCTCGACTCAAGAAAAGATGAAACCAAGTTTAAACAAACTTCATAAATAAACAAAATAAAAAGTTATAAAGCAAAAAACAAACATGCAATCATATATAATTTCCATACAAAATAGAAAAAAGTTAACGTAATGAAAATAGTAAGAAGTTAAAGTTTTACTTGAGCAGTGCTCCTAGGGTAATGAATAGAGCCAGATAAAAGAACTCTTCTTTCACCATTAATGGTGATAGCTCGTCCGTCGTGAGATACTTGATAAGCATTAATAGAACTAATAATTAAAAACAAAAAGAAAAAGAAAAAACAACTCTTGAACGAAGCCATAGCAGCAAGAGAAGTTATTTTCAGTAGAAAAACTAAACAATGATTTATGTGTTGTTTAGACAGGTATATATAAGAGGTTTAGAAGTTAGAATTTTAATTGAACTCGAATTTCATTGGAAAATAATGTATTATTAGAAAAAGATTGGATTTTAATAATCTTTTTAATCCTTATCCTAGGGAAAAAGATATTGCTACGTAGTCCAGATAAACGTAGAAAAACTTTGGTAGGTATTTTCAAAATTTTAAGCCAAATCGATTTTGGATAAGACAATTATTAAAGGAAAAAAATATTACCAAACCTCTAAGTTACCATGTAGTATTCTTTATTACGTTCAAACGAGCAACTTTTAGGACTAATATGCAAATAATATTGTAACTGTATTCTGTGAATCCTTTTCTCCTTCGACCCTTCACCTATTAGGACTCTAATTGCTCATCTTTGTAATCTTATCTACTTTCGTGTACTTATCGAAATTATTTTATACATAGAGGGAAATTAGGATTAACCTCATTAAAATTATTATATCGAAAAAGGGTTAAAACTAGCCTCAGACTGTTCGATTTGGTACAAATATGTCCTCATTTCACCTTTTGAGCCAGAAATGGCCCGCCGTTATTTTTTGGCTCACTTATGCCCGTATGGCTAATGGTCATCGATGCCAAATAAATAATATTTACTTAAATTACACGTGACAACTTTTAATTAGTTCCAATTTTAAACCATGACCCTTAATTAAAAAACCACCCTGAACCCCTTTTTTTTACCTAACCCAAAAATCAGACCCGCCTTAAAAAATAGTCAATTCTTGATTGTCAAAAAGTTTAACTTCTCTATCTTTCCAATTCTCCCACCATCATAGCTGCCACTAGGGGTGTTCAAACCGAACCGAAAAATTGCACCAAACCTATTAAAAAAATCCGATTATGTTTGGTTTGACTTTGTTTGGTATTGAGTAAAAAAAAATCCGAACCAAACCAACATATAAATATTTAATTTTTATATATATATTTAAGACTTTATATTGAATTTTCTTTTTAAAAAAAATGTAGAAATATTTGGGATCCTATCATGTGTTAATCTTAAAGCGTATATTAACGAAAAATTATTGTTAGACGACTAAGTAAATGACTATCATTTGTTATTAAAAGAATTATCCCATTAGAATATTTTAATAGATTATATGTTAGTCAATTTTTTCAATATTTACTAAACATATATTCACTTATCAAAACTATATCAATAACTTTAACAAAGTAGGATTGGAATAATATTCATGTAACAAAAAAAAAACCCCGAAAAACCCGACAAAATCGTACCAAACCTAACCGATATAGTTGATTTGGTTTGATTTTGATAAAAACCGAACCAACCCGGTCCATGTACATCCCTAGCTGCCACCATCTCTTTTCCTTCATAACTACCACATTGTCTCCACATTTTCAGTCTGGGGGCAGTTTTGGTCATTTTTCATATTTTTATCATTCTATCTTCATTTTACATTTACCATTGTAGCTGTCATTTTTCAGAAATGATCGTCAAAAGATCTAATTTTCACATACAAATGTCACTTATAATGATAAATCCTTTTTTCTTTCTCATCACATGAGATAATCAAAGGACCCATTATGAATTCATGGACTTTAAATTTCGGAATAGTCCAGCTTTTTCTTCACAGTATTTGTAAATTTTACAAACTCTTAATAAGTTGTGACCCAAATGGTAATTTATTGTTTAAAATAAAAATTCTATGGTCTAGGTATTCCCCCTTGAACAAATCCTTGCTTTACAACAAAAAATGACATCCAATCGAAAAAGAATAAAGATTTTGATAGGCATAATATTCTTGTTGTTATTGTTCGAGAATGGAGGAATGGAGTGAACATGAGGATCATGGTTGTGGTGGCAGCATGATTGTTATGGAGGAAGGAGGGTGGTGGCAGCTATGGTGATGGTAGAGTTGAAAAGATAGAGAAGTTAATTTTTTTAACAATCAAGAGTTTGGCCATTTTTTTAGGAAAAAGGTCCAAAATTACCACTCTACTATGGTATATTGTTTACTTCTTCCACCCGTTATACTTTTCGTCCAATCTAGCCCCTACCGTTAATCAAGTTTTTAAAATTACCCATAACCTTAACGGATCTACACTGTGGCAGCTGACCCGCTCAATTCAATCCATGTCAGCTGCCAAGTCACTCGACTCCACCAAATTAAAACCCCACAGACCCATTTCATTCTCCTTCTCCAAAAAATTAGGGCTGACACGACCCCAATCCTATTTTTCTTAGCCTTCAATGTCGCAAGGAAGTTGTTCATCCCAAATTAGGTATCGTTGTGGAATCATTGCAAACCTCTTCACTTCAACGACTCCATTAAACCCTGGAAGGAGATTTTATAAATGTAAGCCTAAGGTTAGTGATTCTCTACCAAAATCTCTAAATTATTATCAGTTTGCTCTAAATTATAGTCTAAAAATAAATATCTTAGTTTCTTCTCTGTTTTTTTGTCTGTGACAGAAGCGTTGTTGTGGTTATTTTGAATAAAAGATGAAATCTCATTGAACAGTGATTTGGTGACAACTTGTCACGCCCCGAACCTGGAGGCATGACAAAAGTGGTATCAGAGCAGTTCTGCCCTAGGTAGTCTACAAGCCGTGTCTAGTAGAGTCTTGTTTATGGGTGAGTCGTGCACTACACTTATAAGCAGGAGGCTACAAGACATTTAGGACTGTCACTATTTCTTCTTTCTCTAGATCGTGTGGTAGAGCTCAGTTGTAAGAATTCAAATTCCTAACTTTTATTTTATTCGTAATAAGACGATACCTACATCCGGAAAGACAGTTGGTGAGATATTGAATGTGGCTATGGAAAAGTTGAGTTAGAGGGACTTGATTTTTCATGATGCTTATGATAAGTAAATGTAAGATCTTCAGTAGATCATGTGTGTACTAAGACGTGTAAGCCTCTTGATAAGGAACCTTGAGGCAAAAATACCTATCCACCTTTATGGTGAAAGACAATGAGAGATTCAGTATATAAATACAAGTTTCAACAAGTAGAAGAAGCAAGATGAAAAGGGATAATGAAGCATTATGAGTGAGATGTGATACATGGATGACAACAATAGAGTGTTACAAAATCTATAGTCAAGTGAAGAAAGAGACGAGAGGTGATGGGCCTTAAGACAACAAAAGAGTATAGGCCATACAATCACATCCTCATTTTGAGAAATAAGTTCGTGACTCCAACGTGACTACTAGAAGGAAAAGTTAGACCCCTGAGTACTAGAAATTAGTATAGGCTGGTGAACAAGATAAGCTAAACATGAATTAGGGACTGAGTGAGTTGATAATGGTCGACATCATGATAATTTCAGATTGCGTTTCGGCAATAATAGAAGGGACCAAAGAAGAAGATTCATGAGAAATTCAGAGAATGGTTATTCAGGAAGACGCTTCCCTAAAGTAAGCAATGTGAGCAAAGTTAAGCTTAAGGAACTGTATGTGCCAGTTATACTAAGTATCACCCTCGCGAGTAAGAAAATTTGTTATCCTTGGTACATAAGGATTACCGCAGGGCGAGTAAGGGTCATCAATGATGTGAAAGGATGCCAAAGATGAAAAGGTAAAATACCTATAGGTAGATCGTCATAGCTCCAACTCTTAGTACTCCCCTAAACGGGGGAATATGGAGTGATGTGTCATGAAGTCAGAATTAAGTGGTTCTAGTAATCATGAAATGGTAAAGGAAGAATGCGGTAAAAAAAAGAATGAGATTAAACTTATTCACCTCCTATGCATATGCTACGATTCTGGAACATTATGCAAACACAACGTCAAGGAGAGGAAGTGAGTGTTCCTGCTCGAGATGTTATTGATAAATAAGGAGCCAGTACGAGACGTAAGTTGAGATAAAGGAAATAACCCAAGAAAGATTATGCGGAATATTGTTATGAGAATGGGTCAATGATTAGTTATTAATTGATTCAGGAAGAGCCTAATTATGGACATATAAGAGGATACATACAAATCAATAGATCGCGCAAGATAAACAAAGTGAATCCCAACATTGGGAGTTTAGTCTCGCAGATATGACATCGTGACCTTGAGAAATATTCAGATAGGAGTTAGGGTAGTTAAAGATACCGTATGAGTGTTATGGGAAGACAATCAAAACGTCAGTTCAGGAACAACCGTACAAAGCACATAAGAGTAGAGGTAAGTAACTAAAGAATTTTATAGGTGAGTACGAACATCAAGAATTCCATTGGGTATCCGATATAATGAGCTCGCAGCTTTACTAGAGCCAGAAGGTATCCCTAAGTACTACAACAAAAGATTTGCCAAGAAAATAAGGAAGAAGGCTCCAACCTAAGCTCAGTAACCTAAAGAGAGAATGGACTTATACAAAAGTCTCACAACGACATTGTATGTACTCTATAAGAAAGTGGCACCTACCATGGCTAATAAACGGGAAGTAAAATCAGAAGTGATATTCAAGATCATATGAGTGGTATGGAATTCTAACATGCGTGGGAACTGAGATAAGCTAAGTATGCACGCAACAAGGGGGCGGAAAGACCAGGAAAAGTTATGTCCTACGTTTAAAGGAATCTGAGAAGGAATGAAAAGAATTATTCGATTAGTGATCAGTCGTAGAACATTCCAGTATAAGTTAAAAGAAAGAATTTAGCCCAGGTCATAGACAAAAGATTGAATTGTTAGAAGATTGTATCACGGATTCCATAGCATGAAAGGCTAAAGTAATCACTAATACCAGGATCCATAGATTGGAAGATAGCTTAAGCCTACATGAAGCCTGATCAGATGGAAGAAGAAACTAAAGAGTTATATCAACCAAGTAAATCAGGAGTCTGATTATTGGACCCAGAAAATTATAAGATTCGTGATTGAGAACATTGCAGGATCACCCTAATTTCAGAGGAATAAGAGAGATAATGTCGTAGCCATATTCTATAACACCTCTACGATAAAGCCAGTTAGAAGAATACCAGCCTCATGAGAAGTCAGTATGAAGCTCCCACCAGATTGTATAGGCACCAGAGGTGCAAGTATTATAATAGAGCTTCAAATGCTGGATGTGATTTAAACCTATGTGGGAGGGAGGTTATGAAACAAATATAGAAGCATGTAAGGTGATATTTTAAAGTAAGGTAAAGGTGAACAACGTGCGGAATACTTAAGTATAGAAGGATGAGAGTGGTCCATACTTCAGGTAAAAGACTAGAAGCGTTGGGATTCGGTATCCAGGGATGATAGCAGCGTCATCAGTAGCATTCCTTTCCGGCCTATGGTTTCTAAGTACATAAAGGTCTAATTAGAGAGTAAAAGAAGAGTTAGAGACGATACGATGTCTCGCCTGATGTTCCAGAAAAGCCTAAGGAAATCAATCGCAAGCTAAAGTATGATAGAACGACAAGATTTTAGAAAGACAAGAATAAGGATAAAAGAAGGCAAGGGAAAAGGTGACGAAGATGGATAAGTCCTCGGGATTAAGCCCGTGAAAATAAAGGAGCTGATGGTTTCTCTAAATTATGGAAACCCCGGTATAATCTGAATGAACTCAAAGGAGTATAAGACTAGTAGTTTAAAATAGATGGAATGATGCCTTGGTAGTACAATGAGGGTGTAATTGTGATAGATGAAAGATGACGTTTGGGCCTTCGATTGAGTAATGATTTCAAGACGATTTCATGAATTGTACGGGAATAAAATACCTACGTAAGTGAATCACATTGAGATGTTATAAACTACAGTTATTAAAGTACAATATCGCCCCTAAGTGGATCAGGAAAATCACTTCAAATATTCCTCGATGCAACGTAAGCCCTAGTGGCAAGGTATGACGTAAGAAGTTTCAAGTTATCAGTGGTATATTATAGAGGTGAATCAACAATGGTTAGATAAAAGTTATAAAGTATGAGATGAGATTAGGCAGTCATTCTTAAGATGAACAACAATGTGGAAGCATTAAACGACATTGATTTATACATATTGGACAAGCAACAAAAGTAGCCTGGAGTTCGGTAGCAGACCTTAATAACAATGAATCGAAGTAAGAGTTACGGTATAATAATACCTACTTAGATGTAGTAAATCTAATGACGCCCAAAGGGACAACTTGACATAATTTTGTATATGTTCACAAAGTGAAGCCTAGAGATTGGCTAAAAGCTGGAGCAAATTAAAGAGAAGAGAATAGTCAGGCGCACATACAAAGTTAGAGACGTAAAGGCTGCATAATAGAAGGTAGCAACAATTACAATATTAGAAGGATTCTGACTACAGGTCGTGGTGTGAGAAAGAGGCTTAAAGTGGGGAATGCCCTGGCCTTTGGGATTCATTCACAGAACAATCGCTTAGATGGCAAGACGAGTACTAAAGTATTCACAAGACCTATGGGTTATGAGAATGTTAAGTGCATCAGTCAACATTCGAGGACGAATGTTCCAAAGGGGGGGAATGATGTCACACCCCATGTTTTCATACATGAAAGTACGCCAGAAGTAAATTGATATAAGATCGGAAATGAGATGTTACGTCTCGCATTTTCGTACGTTGAAGTTTTATCATAAGTTAATTTACGTAAGTTCGGGATGAGATTTATTTTTGGATTATAAGTATCACGCTATTTCAAACAAGGGATAAGTAAATTTGTGAATGTGAGAGGGTAAGCAAATCGAAAAAAATGAGTTTCGTCGAAGTTTGGTATTTTGGGTAAAATACGGCCCAAAATACTTGGTATTTATGGACTAGTACCATACAAGTATTTACGGACCAAAATACTTGATATTTTGGGTAAAATACGGCCATGATAGTAAGGTATGTACATTGTAAAAGTGACTATCATTTTATGTAATTTGAGACAATTCTTAAATTATGCGGGTAATTGATTAATTATCGGGTAAGGGGACATTGCCTAATTAATTAATAAAATATCAGATAAGACAACCCCCCTCCCCCCAAAATGAGGCAGTAAGCCACTATTAATAGATATGACTAAGTAGTCATATGATCTTAGGTGGCTATCTAAGGAAATATGAGTTTAACATATGAGACTTATTACAAGTCTTGGGTTCATTTTCATTTTGGACAAAAATAAAAAACGTTCTTAAGAATCATATATCTTTCTTCCTAATTCAAAGTTCTTCAAGAACAAAAGCTAAACGCAATCCAGAAAAAAAAACTTCCAACAAAATTCTTGCAACCAAACAATTCCAACGAGAATTATTAGCAACGTAAAATTTTGCGGTTCTAAAAGAGTACGGTGCAACCTTTTCCAAGAATATCATACGGATTTTTCCCTACTCCTGGTATGTTAAGGTTAATCCCTTTCTTCATTTTGGCATGATCTCGTAATTATATGAGTTTGATAACGAGGCACAAAGAAAAAATCATATCCCAGAATTTACTTATATTTTCCTAGTCTTGTAAGTAACAATATTCTCCTTATCGGAACTTCATATTCAATTGAGTATTTACTTTTTTGTTACTCATGAGCAGAGTATCTATATATACAGTATTACAGTATTTTCATTACCATCGAGCTATAATCGATGGGCAAGCCCCTATTGGGCAACCTCTGATCAGATGGTAAGTTATATACCGAGCCTACTGTGACCGAGCGCCTATGAGCGAGCCCAATTGGTGGAGATACATATCCTAGTATGGTAGAGCGCCTATGAGCGAGCCTACTACGGCAGAACAGTTATATATATACACTGAGTCTTATAGGGCCGGACAACTATTTTACTTACTATATTGAGAGAGTTGAGTCAGCATCAGCAGGTAAGCATATCTTCAGATTATGTTTGACTTCCAGTTGCTTTCACTTATTATATTATCAGTTCAGTTTTAGCTTTTATTATATTGCCTTACATACTCGGTACATTATTTTGTACTGACGTCCCTTTTCTGGGGGCGCTGCATTTCATGCGTGCAGGTTCATACCGACAGACGGGTAGACCTCCTCATTAAGTGTTGCCCGAGTTCAACTTTTTCGGTAAGCTCCATGCCTTACGGAGTTGCTGGGTCTAGAGCTTTATGTACATCTTGTGTATATATGCATATATGTTATGAGTAGGTCACGGAGCTGTTCTGATCACAGTATATCCACCAGTAGAGCTTGTTGACATATCCTGTCAGTTAGTGTAGTATGTTGGGCTGGTAGGCCTTTTATGTATATTTTGTTGGTTTGCCAGCTGTAGTAGTTATGACGGCCTTGTCGGCCCAGCTTTATATGATAATTACTCAGCATTCACATTTGTCTTGTGATTGGCTCCAACCATGCACCACTATAGAATGGCTAGGAGGGGTCGATGTAGCTTTTACCTGAAAGATTGAGATCGATATCCACAGGAAGTTATAAGATGGGAATTGGGTTCCTTTCTGACCTATCTATGTATTTTGCCTTTAATTACACTTCTAGTCATAAGTGGGTTTGTTTCTATTCTAATTGTATCGCTATTGATTTCTAAAGGAAGCTAAGTATGATGTTTTTGTAAGGGTTTTCTCAATTTATAAAGGGCACTAGGGAAGTGACTTACACCTAGGCGAGTGTCTAATGGGATCTAGAATTTATGACAAACTTGTTGTAACTGGGATCGTGATGTAACCTCACACTCAATTACTCACCCCATACCTCTTGGTAGTTTGGGTGACTTTGCCCGAATTGGCTTTATCAAGCCTAATTGGGTGTTCAAACAGTGTAAGTGAAATTGGCTCAAGTCGGGTATTACTATACCTTGGTTTAACCCTTTAATTGGGGCTATTAATCTCTTGAATTCATCCCAATTTCTTGTTAGCCTATTTTACCTAGACTTGGGTCCTCTTTCTCAAGAAGAACCCTATTAAAAAGGCATGATTTAGTGTTTGCAACCACCAATTCAATAGATAAAGCATGAAACAAGCTAAACATCACTAACCCATAAACAAACAAGCCCTAAAATTAAAGACCCATAAGATACCCACACTAGGGTTGGGTCACAACCCTAGCTAATGGGTCTAGATACTCATACTCAAGGTACAAATCAAAGATGTAGATGAAATAATAGCCACAAAAGTTAAATACAAGGATAAAATCTAAGATTATAAGCTAAACCTACTCTAAAATTACTCAAAAAGTAAAAAGTTTGAGCTCACTCATACAAAAGATGACCTAAAAATATGAAAAAGAACTATTTATACACAACTGAAATTACTCGACAAAAATGCCCTTGCGGAGGTTCCGCTGTCAGCGGAAAAATAGGCGCCTCAGCGGATTGACATCCGCGGCCACGCAATAACGAAGGCGGACCGTGTTTCTTCAAAATTGGACTTGGCTTGGGATGGATTTCGCTATCAGCGTAAAAGCAACACCCCCACCCCCGGTGATCTTTATCCGCGGCCGCGTAAAATGTTCGCGGACGTTCCTTCATTTTGGCTCAGTTGCAAACTCTCTGTACATTAATTTTCGCTCTTAGCAGATTTATGACCGCCTCAGCGTTGGAGATGACGCGGCTGCATAAATTGAGCGGTGACCGCGTTTTATGCTTGGCCCAAAATTTCTAACTCTCTGAATCTTGATTTCCCTCTCTGAATCTTGATTTCCGCTCTCAGCGGATTTATGATTGCGACCGCGCCAATGACACTGCGGTGGCTCTTTTGCGACGCGGTCACCGGTCCATAGTGAGTCCAATTTTAAACTTCTGATCCTTACTTCTGCGGCAACCCTCAGTAATCTGTCTCAGCGTAAGGGCTTACGCTGCAGCGTAAAACTGGCACTGTCAGCGCTCCAGTTGAGTTCATGACTTGTGCAATTTCGGTTCATTTTAAAGTTCTTTTTGGCCTCTTTTCTTCATTATTGACAACATTATTCAATGACTTCTTGAGTTCCATAGATCTAATGTGACACAGAAGCTTCAAGAGTTGAATCAATTCACCAAAGAGATTTGCTTTCTCACGTAGGTCACTGTGGATCCCAGACTCTTTCTCCTCGGGTCACCAAAGAATATCACAGGCTTCATCATAAGACAACTACATAATTTTCCCTAGCTATTTGGTTCACCACACATTGATTGGTCGTGTTTTTACCCTGGTAAAATATTTGTTGGATCATAGCTTCTTTCATGTCATTATTGTGGCATTCCTTGACCATAGTTATGTATCTCTCCCAAATCTCATGGAGGGGTTCATTTTGTTCCTGTTTGAATGCTAAGATTTCATCCCTTAAAGCTTCCATATGCCTAGGTGAGAAAAACTTGGCTATAAACTTGTCCTCCAACTCATCCCACATAGATATGGAATGGTTGGGGAGTCTTTCGAGCGAGTCCAAGGCTTTCCCTCTAAGTGAAAAGGGGAACAGTCTAAGCCTTAATGCATCCTTTGATACGTTTGTCTGTTTGTTTCCCCAATAGGTATCCACAAATCCCTTCAGGTGTTTATAAGCATTCTGATGGAAAGCACCTGTGAAATACCCTCGCTGCTCCAATAATGTCAACATCACATTCGTAATCTGGAAATTGCCCGCCCGGATTCGGTGTGGGACAATCGCACTAGCATATCCTTCATTTGGGAGCACCCGAGGAGCTACTCTTGGAGGAGGTGGGGGAGGGTCTGGAATATTTTTATTGGCCTGGCGTCCTATTATTTGATCTTGAGGTACTATATGCACCTCATCATCACCATTATCTTCTACCTCCTCCCCCGGGATATTTCCAAGAGGATCAGCCATTTGTACCTAGAGCGATTAAACACACAAGTTAGTAAAATAGAAGGAAAGAAAAACGATACACACAACTAGTCAGATAGATAGCCAAAACCGTTTTAAGTCCCCAGCAACGGCGCCAAAAAGTGATCGACTCTAACCCTACACCACTATAGAATGGCGAGTAGGGGTCGATGTAGCTTTTACCCGAAGGATCGAGATCGATATCCACATGTAGTTATAAGATGGGAATTGGGTTCCTTTCCGACCTAGCTATGTATTTTTCCTTTAATTACACTTCTAGTCATAAGTTGGTTTGTTTCTATTCTAATTGTATTGAAATTACTTGATAAAAATGCCCCTGCGGAGGTTCCACTATCAGCGGAAAAATAGGCGCCTCAGCGGAGGCGGTCGCGCAATAACGAGGGCGGGCCGTGTTTCTTCAGAATCGGACTTGGCTTGGGCTGGATTTCGCTGTCAGCGTAAAAGCAACCACCCATGCGTGATCTTATCCGCGACCGCGTAAGCTGTTCGCGGATCGCGTTCCTTCAATTTGGCTCAATTGCAGACTCTCTGAACATTAATTTCCGCTCTCAGCGAATTTATGACCGCCTCAGCGTAAGAGATGATGCGGCCGCGTAAATTGAGCGCTGACCGCGTTTTATGCTTGGCCCAAAATTGCTAACTCTCTGAATCTTGATTTGCGCTCTCAACGGATTTATGATTGCGACCGCGCCAATGACACCGCAATTGCGCTTTTGCGACGCGGTCAGCGGTCCATAGTGAGTCCAATTTTCAACTTCTGATCCTTACTTCCGCGGAAGCCCTCAGTAATCCACCTCAGCGGAAGGGCTTACGCTGCAGCGTAAAAATGGCACTGTCAGCGCTCCAGTTGAGTTCATGACTTGTGCAAGTTTGGCTCATTTTAAGTTCTTTTTGGCCTCTTTGCTTTATTTTGACCAAAACATGCTAGTAGAATTCTTAAGTTCAACCGTCTACTGGAATGCTGAAGTTTGCGTGATTGCCTTTGCTACTTCAGGCCTGTATGCCTAAAGTTTATGCGAAAAGTGGGTACGATTGCAATTGTTTTTGCAAAACGGGTGTAAGTTAAAATATGAGCCACAAAGCGGGTATCGATGCAACCCCCCCCCCCCCCCCCCCCAAACAAACAAAAAAAAAAAAAAAAAA